>JABXWE010036518.1:0-10468 GCA_014611495.1 Limonius californicus
CAACAAATTGGACTACTTCAACAATTTTCACTCTGAAGTGCCCACTAACTTTTTATTTAAGGGTCTTCTCGCAGCGAGGGCACTCTACTATTACCTGTCAATAACTTATTATTATTCCATTTATTTAATTCTATTGAAACAGAATTATATATCTATTACGTTAAATGATATTCAAAATAAGTACATAATACTGATTTTTTGCTAAGTCACCGCTATCGAATATAAATTAACTATAACAGAGAACTTCTTGAGCCGCTCTGATCGACGTGTTGGCCTAGAAACTCAAAGTGCTAATGAATATATTCCGCAAGTACTTGAAATTGGATCAGCGACAGCAGCCCATTATATAGACGTTATTAACAACGAAGAGAGCAGCAGTGAATGTGACCTTCACCATGGGAGAAAGACTAATTCCATTTTTACAGTTCGATTTGTTTCAGTGCGCTCAACCCAGCGCCTTTCTCTGCCGCACATCAATGAAAGTGACATTGAACTGAAAGTCTGTAGGAGATGAGATACAGATCATACTTGTCACGCAAGACCATTAAAAAGAAAGTAAAAAGCATATCAAGAGGATTATACCGTTAAGTTCAAATAATCACAAGTTATATTCGTTATACGGTAAATCCCTAAAATTAAGATTAATATTGAATTATACCTATAACAAAACTCTTTCGGTTGTCAATTACATGTAATTACAAGTACAAGCATGTAAGCTTTGCTAAGGCAAATAACAGAAGTACGTTTGATAATTTAATCGTGCGTAACACAAAAGATACCTCTTATATAATTATTACAGGCATTTTAAAGGCGCTAAATAGAAATTCACGTATTTAATTTTTCTATAACTAAGGCTGTCTATGGTTAGACAATTAAGTTAAGATTCAATAATAAATTATATCTCGTATGCATGGGAGCACTTCCTTTGATTTGTTACGAAGCAGTTCTCATTCTCAGCGACGGGAATTCCGGAGTCCTTCAAACGTGGAACATGCAAGAAAAAATTGGGGCCGTTGATCCGATTGTAATACGTATAAACGCTCATTAAGTAGAGGATCGTGTTTTTATTAATTTTGTACTCTATATACAAACCTTTCACTAGACCCCACCTAGAGAATCATATAAAAGCTGGAAGATTCGTCGTAACCATCATCAGTTTCAATTCGCTTTTGTGGTGATTACATCCCAAGTATTGTATCATGGACTACCTCGTAAGTATTAATACAATATCCATGTGGATAAAGTGTATTGGAAAAGTTGTATACTGGTACATTTTCAAACCATTACATTTTCCAGTTTACAATCTGCTGTTTAAAGTAATATTTGTGCTTGAAAATATTTTCTAAGATAATTACAAACATTGCTACAACATTATTTGCAAAAATTCAAAATCACTCATTTTATAAAAAAATATTTAAATTTTACATGAAAATTCATTCCAAAATGTAAGGCCATTTGAATCGCAATATTTCAACAAATTTTAATTTTGAATCAGTGGCCTGGTTAATCGTTGGTCAACGACCCCCTTCAGCAATCACAGCTTAAGTTTCTAGGACAGTGACCGATGCTCATTATCTCCTCTTTGATTTTAAAATTGATGTAAAAATTGAACCTTCAGTATATTTTCTTTTTTGTAATTGTACTTTTTTCAAAACAAATTGTAATTGTTACTTTATAACTATCCCTATTTAATTGAAATAATATTGTAAACCGATTTGTTTCCTTCAGTATAGTATAATCGAGGCGTACAAAACCAAAATTTCCTATACACCAAAATTTAATTTGCAACAGTAAATTTCAAAAATCTCAAAATTTGCAGAATAATTACGCGGATTATATACTTCAAACCAAATTTTCAATGTCAATGTTCTTGTGAAGTTCAAAGCATTGAATATTAATGTTTAACCATTTCTTTCGTATCAATAATAACATGCAAATTATTCCAAATAATTCTCCGAATACATTTAGCACTGCTCACTTAATTTTAATGCAAAATCGATCAGAAACTTTTTATCGAAATTTCTTCTTAATTGCCAAATTTCCCACCGAGAGAAAGTTCAGCATGTAAATGTATCATATATCCCTTCACAAGCAGCTCTCTAGAAAGCGCTGCGGGTCGATTACCTATAATGATAATCGCTTATTTATATCACACGGGTAATTACAACTTTCTGAATTTCTTTGCAGAGGTTAGCAATCCTTCTTGCCGTGTCCTACTCTGCGTACGCTGGCTATGCCGGTGGTGACGCTGGAGGTTACGGCGGAGACCTTGGAGGACACGGAGGTGGTTTGGAATTAGGCGGTGGCGGTCACGGTCTCGATTATGGCGGTGGCGGTCACGGTCTCGATCTTGGCGGTGGCGGTGGAGCCATTGAGGAACACCATCAAGGACATGTGGATACCAAAACCATCGAAATTACTAAGCCCGTACATGTACCAGTTATTAAGAAGATCGGTATCCCTGTTCCCCATCCCGTTGGAGTACCCGTACCACAAGTGATCAAGGTTCCAGTAGCTGAACCCTACGCCGTCCCTATTCCCGTGCCACACCCCATTGCTGTTCCCATCTACAAGTTGGTACCCCAAGAAATCGAGAAGAAAATCCCAATCACCATCGAAAAACCAGTACCATACCCAGTGGAAAAACCATACAAGATCGAAATCGAGAAGCATCATCCCGTCTACATCTCCAAACCATACCCCGTTCACGTACCAGTCTACAAACACGTCTATCACCACGTCCCCAAGAGCAGCGGCTGGAGCCATTAAGCGAAAACTTTTAGTTTAATAGGCATCACGCTGTCGACTGCATTCTTCATCTCACTCATCTTACGCTGGTCATTTACTCATGAGAAACTCAAGTCCATTAACCTATTATATTGTTGTTTTGTTGTCTAATTGTTGTTAATTATGATATATGTTAATAAAGAAAGTTGAAATAATAAGCTGAGTTTACTTTCACTTTCCTCAGAACGCCGCAACATCCCGCTCGGCTTGATTCCGAAGCAGCTTTTTATACGGATGATTAATCTTGGCCGTGAAATGACAGCTTACTTTACGGTTTTGCTTTAATTGGATTAGAAGTACACTTTCTTCTGCTATCTTGACTGCGCGAGGAATTAGGGCATTGAGGTGTTTGTATCACCATTGACCTACATATTTCGTGGTCAACGTTCCCATCAACCGTTAAAAGAATTCATAAATTTATTTAACAATCAAAAAGTGTATATATAATATTCTTGAAATCACCAATTTGAAATGTAATGCTATCTTTGTAATTTTATCATCTTATATTAATCCAGATATTCAGATATCCAGATAACTTGATCTATTTTTAATATACGAGGGGGTATTGATATCTAGTTAGCCTGGAAATTTTCTAGTAAAGGAAAGTGAATATGGTTGCTGTGGTTACAACTATGATGTTTTATAAATAAGTTGTCAAAGTTTGACATCCAGTAGTTGAACGGTGATCAAACTGTGAATTTTCGAAAACAGTGTGTCTGAGAAAAAGATTGAATTTGAAAAAATCGAGTTTCGGTCAGTTATTAAGTATTTATTTTTGAAAGGGTTATCGGGCAAAGAAATTTATGCTGATACGATAGAAACCTTAGGTGATCAGCATCATTCATACGCCACTATTAAAAACTGGGTTGCGGAATATTAAAGAGGAAGATCAGATGTGAAAGATGAGCACCGCCCTGGAAGACCAATTTCTGTGACCACTCCGGAAAACATTGGTTCTGTCTGTGGTATGATTTTAGAAAATCGACGAATTGGGATTAAGAATATTGCAGAAGCATTGCACATTTCCTATGAACGTGTGTGTCACATCATTCATCATGACTTGGGTATGAGAAAGCTTTCGGTCAAATGAATTCCAAGATGCTTGAACGTTGATCAGAAGCGCGTTCGATTGACAACGTCAAAGGAAATGTGCAGCCGTTTTGATTCCTCAAACTTTTTGGATCTTCTTGTTACTATGGACGAAACGTGGATCTATCACTATGACTCAGAGACTAAAGAACAATCCAAACAGTGGAAGCATGTTGGTTCTCCACGACCTAAAAAATTCCGTGATCAAAAATCGTCTGGCAAGATTCTTGCGTCAGTTTTCTGGGACAAAGATGGGATAATTCTGATAGATTATTTGGAACGGGGTAGACTTATCACGAAAGCATGTTATACTGAGTTGCTAATTAAATTACGTAAGAGAATTGTAGAAAAACGCCGCGGAAAACTTGCCAGAGGTGTACTCTTTTTGCAAGACAACGTTCCTGCTCACAAGTCGTTGATTGTACTGCAAAATATTGATCTTAAAGGAGATTATGTTGAATAAGTAAAATTTTGAGTTGAAATATTGTGACGTTTTATATGGTAGGCTAAGTACTTATCAATACCCCCTCGTAGATAAAGGATTCATATAGAGCTAACTCATAAAATAGAGCCCCACCTTAACGCCTTGAGTATTGATTTTAAACTAAACAAACTATGTACAGGGTCACACAAATGTGATACACCAAGGCGTAAAAACCGGGACACCCACAATTTTGAACGGAAGTTATTCGAAATTATAGAATATCCTTTAAAGTAAATATAAACAAAATTTTTGTTGGCCTATAATATTACAAGATTACGCGAGTAGCTTGTACGATCTTCACAGAAGAGCGTTAGTGCAAAACATTTGTGCGATCCTGTATGTCCTTAAATGCTATATTCAAAACCATGCATTCGATATTCTTCAACAGTTGTGAATCGATATGTGCAGATTTCTTATGTTAAATCTAAAAGCTTTCATATTTTTATGTGTATGTTATGGTAACATTTTAAATTATTTTTTATGTATATCATATACATACTTTTAATATGGAGATAATTTATTTTGTGTGCAGAGTGTTTCAAGAATAATGGGACACCGTTTGGTAATACAATCTTTGTACTAAAATAAACCTAATATACCTTGGTGAAAAGTTCTTCCATAGCCTTAAAATGTAATGTTTTATATTTTCTTTGTAGAGGAATTGCCACAAATATAAAGATATTTATTTTAAATTTGGTACACATACTTGCTATTATTACCACATTAATAAAACAAATCTTAAAACTGGAATTGACTGCAAGGAGCGTACAGCCTAGTACTTAAATTTTTTGTACGCTCTAACGTTGTTATCTGTAGAATATTTTAAAATGTTAGGTTTTTTTCTGAAAAAGAATTAAAAAGCGCAAAAATACGGTACTATTAGTACTTTCTTTAGTCTACTCTTTTCCTGAGGATTGCCCTAAATGCCAGATGACGTTTGACATGGCAGTAGAATAAATATTATATGCCTAAATCATAATTTTTTTACGTTAAATAACAGATGAGTAATAATCTCTTATTTTTTCTTTGACAGACGGTATACTTGAATACGTCGATAAAAATAATTTACAACATCATAATTTAAACAAATTACAATCTCTTTTAATATATGCTAAAATATCCATAAAATACTCCATAATTGCAAACATGTTTGTGAAATTAACAACCAACAACCATGTATTTCTGTGGATTGCACTTATTATGGTGTACATCACCGGGGCAGATGTGTAACTAAAGTTATTCAGATGATTAGTAATCTTCCAAGTGATCTACCTGAATTAATTCTTGAACATGTAATTTACAGCTTCTGAATTTTCAGCTCTTAACAACAAAATTTAGTTTTTAAATGAAGAAGAGCGAAGATGTTGCCGAAAATATATGTAGTAACTTAATAATATACAGTTAATAAAAACTGGCAATGTTGTTTAAATTATTATAAAGCAACTAGCAGCCATTTCTTAGTTACAATATTTGCTACATACAACTAAATTGTATTTAAGAGGGCTATCCATGCAACAGCATTATTAACAGTGCTGAATAAAGTCTAGGTCCATATAACTATATAGATCTAGATTCGATTGTCATAGGCAAACTCATAAGATGCTTTTTAACTTAAATACTTAACATTTGCTTATTATTAAACCAGATTCAGAATACAAACCCTATGTAGCCTTTTTCATGAGCAATCCATGATATTTCCTTTGCTATCTTACCCAAAATAAAGACAACAGGCTACGTCTTTCTATTAGAGAAATGGTAGTTTAGCTTACGTTATAACTTCGTCGCTGAAATTAGTTACAGAAACTTATCATTTTCTTGATTCTAAGAAAACTGTATCGATCCTCACACTTGGGTTGTATACAATAAGTTCTTAAAGGATGCTAATTTGTAATAACATGAAGAAATTCACTAAATTAAGTCAAATATATACCACAAGCTTAGGTTGATACAACCCGTTTTTCACTTCCTTGGTTATTTTTTATCACAAGTTCTTATCAATTTTCGAACATTGTTTCGTTTTATTACACAAAAATACTATATAAAACGACTTCATATTGATGTAACTACGCTGAAAATATATAACCTTTATTTTAGCTCATTTTGAGACACTTTAGTAGTCCTTTAAATAGCACCTATACCTTGTACTTTCATTGCAATCTATCGTGGATAATTAAAGAAAACAGATATGTGCGTTATCTAAATAGGTATTAATTTACCAAAACTTAGGAAATGTTGAAGGATATATAAATGCTCTTGCTGTTTTTAAGGATCTTAGATATTTGTCTAAATCAAGTTTTAGGTGTAGATGTCATATCTTGATCTAAATCATATTTTGATATGTATCTGGACCTTTATCTATATAACCATTTGAAGGATTCCAGGCAACACGGATTATTATTTTTGTAATTGTAATCTCGGGCGATTATTGCAGCAATTATTTGAAAAACAGTACTGTAGTTACGAATTTAATATGTATATTAATTCTATTTAATATAATTTATATGTAACCATTGTGGTTTTAATTTTAATATTAATTTTTTATTTTGTTTCGTTTACTGTTGCCTTAATTGCTCCAATTTAATACGAGGATAGACGCTAACACAACGCAGCAAGAATACCATGATGATGTTTTGGTTGCGTTCACAATTTCATGTGCTACGTAAAACTGTTCCACATTTAATTTAACAAGCCTTGGTGAAAGCTCGTAGCTCGCTTGCTTTATATGTAGCATATATTCTAGGCATGAAATTCTACTAAATTTTATTTTATTCTTAAGTCTGCTACAAAATAGAAAACAGAAATTGTAAATATTTGCAATCATCGGCCAGGCTTCTGAAGAAAGTAGGAAATTGATTGTTTCCCAAAATAAGACAGGATATCTTTCCGTTTCTTTAAATAGGCATCTAGATACATTTACAAAAGATATAATTCAGATCTAAATCTAAGTAGACACCTAGAAAGGTGTCGAAGATAAAGATTCTTGAAAAGTATCCAGATCATTTAACATTTCTTGAGTTTTACTAAACTGATAATTATTGGGAAATTGTACTTTCGAAGGTTGTACTATATTTATCGTCAATTACATTGATGGAAGCACTTATAGCGCACTTCGTGCTATAGTGATGTGTCTATAGAAAATCACCACAACATTTTTATGAAGATATGATTGGTGTGTTTGGTGATGATGCTCTGACATACCAATTAATAAAAACATTATCTGATGGCTTTAGGCTTGGTAGAATTAGGCGTAAACACTCCAAAGGAGCTTCACAACCTGAAAGGGGTTACAAAATTGTCAACAAGATAGTTACCAAAAATGGTGAATGCTGATCAAAAGCTTTTCAAAATGCTCCTATCGAAAGCCAATTTGGTCACATTTCAAGATACCTAATAAATTTCTAGAGAGATTTGTAAGAGTATGTAGGATCTGTGTCCACTATTTCGATCCAGAATCAAAAACGCAAAGCATAGAGTGGAGACACCAAGGTTCTCATCTTCGTTAGTTTTATTTTCTAGGAAGGAACTTTGTTAATTGAGTAATTGAACGTGGGCATACGATTACAGGCAAATGTTATTTCAGGCTGATAGCGAAACTACGCGATGCAAAGAAAACATGAAGATAATTGAAATGGGATGTTCACTTCCGCCAAAACAACTGTGCTTGCTATGGCCATTATACATACATGCTGAATTTGAATTATTGGAGCATCTTCATGGCTTAGCTCTTTGTGATTTTCATTCGTTCCCGAAACTGATGATGATGCGCTAGTGCAGTAGCATGGTTTTACAACCAGTCAAGCTTTCTTCAAAGAAAGTTTAACGACCCTAGTGCATAGGTAGGAAAAGTGTACCCATCTCAGTAATGAGAAGTTTAGTATATTAGGGACTATCATATTGTACAATTCCTGAATATCCGTTCTATATTTATTTATTGACACTAGACGTCGGGGGAAGTGCAAAATATTGGTCGCCTTTAATTCATTGGTTGAAGTAGCATCTTCAGTTTCTTAGTTGCTGAACCTTGGGGGATGGTTTCTCTAGAAAATCAAAATAAATAAATGTGGTAGATACAGGGTGTTTCAGGAAGAATAGTAAATAAGTGGTAGTATGGCCTATTTTGAGTAAAAAAGTTTGTATAAACATGTGTCCAATTCTCAATAGTTACGAAGATACAGCTGTTTGAATGTTACCATAAAAAGCTATACAAAAGGTGTTAAGGAAAGCTAAAAATCCCACCACGAACTTCAATACACTTTTCAACTTTCCTGACAATATCACGTGTAACTCTTCTGAGGTTGTCTTGGCGTTCTCTTATGAGGGCAGTACTATTCATAATATAAACGATAAATTCGCCTTTTGTGTTTACTGCTTCTTTGTAAACTTCGCTTTTCATCCATCCATACACTACAATTCTAAAGGGGTAAGGTCTGGCAGGTTTGGTAATACTAATAGCAAATAGTCTTAGGTTACAACTGTTACATGTCGCATGTTATTCAGACCTTCAGAATGTCGAGTACTTGTTATTTGTTTCAGACGTGAGCATGCATCGAATGTGTGTACGCTAACTTCAAGCAGCTGTATCTCCGTAATCATTGAGAATTGGGCACATGTTTATATAAACGTTTTTACTCAAAATAGTCCATCCTACCACATATTTACTATTCCTCCTGAAACACCCTGTGTAGTTAAACAAACTTTCAAGAAATTTCTTAATCGACCTATTTTACTCAATAGCGAGAAGTGCTTGAAGGACGAAATTGAAGATGATTTTTTACAGATTTTGCATATATAAAAACAAAAAGCTTGTTCTTAAGTTTCAAATCCTCAGTTTAGTATTTAATATTGACATCCTGCGATAAAAAGAAACGTTGTTTATTTAAAGCTTATCTGCTTATCACAAAATGTAATTTATGTTTAAAGAATCAACTCTTGCTTTTATTAACACATTGTTTTAGGATTTTCCAATATTTTGGGTGCAGCTTATAACGTTAAGCAGGATCACGTAAGGGTTAGCACCAGCAGGTCATAACTTGATCTTTACACAGGACGAAGACAATATTTATTGAAAAAACGCCTATTTAAACATATGTGCCAACTCTTGATCATGTAATGACAGCTAAATCTAGGTAAACTTATTTAAATTGTAATGTTTATAAAATTATATAAAAATGCGGCAACCAAGTAGTGATTCAGCGGGGCGTTTCATTGGGGGTCTGGTACAACTGGGCGCCGACGACTGGGCGCCGCCGACTAGGCGCCGCCGACTAGGCGCCGCCGACTAGGCGCCGGCCGACTCGGCGCCAAGCCAACTAGGCGCCAAGCCAACTATGCGCCCGCCAACTCGGCGCCACGCCAACTCGGCGCCAGCCCAAAACTAATATTTAAATGAAAAAAGGAATAAAGCCACACCCCAAGAAAAATAATACTAAAATAAATCCACAGGAAAAAATCCAGGGAAATAAAATCTAAATTTTGAAAGTTGCTGTTCTGCAAAACACTTAATTTCTTTTCCCTTTATTCTATAAATCAGACTCCTTTTTCTATTATTTTGCTTAAGTGCTATATTTCTTTTTCTCTACCTCTTTTTATGTAATAATTAACACTGTGTGATTTTAACAAACTTTATTTATTAAATTAACAAATTTATATTTACATTCCTAACTTAAAGTTAATTGTGCGAATAGTGTGGCCAACAGTCCGAATAAAATTTTGTAACCTGACCTAACCTAACCTTTTTTTTCATTCATTCATACTACCGTCCCCCCCTCCCGGAACCGCTTTCGCATTATTTTAGGGGGGTGCGGGCGTCCCTTACACACTAACCATTCATGCAACATGCACCCTAAACTTAACTAACCGAAATGCGGTCGCCCCAGCTGAGATTCGAAGCCACAGCGGAACGACTACAATTCGGTGTGGCCTCGAGTGGCAACGCGTTGCCGCGCTAGACCACCGAGGCCCCGGACCTAACCTAACCTAATCTAACCGCCTGTACTATGAGGCACCATTACGAAATTCTTAGAAATTTGTAACTTGCTTGTTGTAAGCAGAAAGTTTTCTAGCGTTTGTCAAAATAATAATATCCTGCTGAGGATTTAGTAAAAATTC
>JABXWE010036520.1:0-16615 GCA_014611495.1 Limonius californicus
AGAATTCTTCAAAAGTATAAGCATCAATCTGTAATTACATCGTAACTCAAGAATCTATTCGTGTACGCGCTTTCTTGGAAGAATTCCTCAGAAGTATAAGCATCAATCTGTAATTACATCGTAACTCAAGAATCTATTTGTGTAAGCGCATTCTTGGTAGAATTCTTCAAAAGTATAAGCATCAATCTGTAATTACATCGTAACTCAAGAAACTATTAGTGTACGCGCATTCTTGGAAGAATTCTTCAGAAGTATAAGCATCAATCTGTAATTACATCGTAACTCAAGAATCTATTAGTGTAAGCGCATTCTTGGTAGAATTCTTCAAAAGTATAAGCATCAATCTGTAATTACATCGTAACTCAAGAATCTATTAGTGGAAGCGAATTCTTGGAAGAATTCCTCAGAAGTATAAGCATCAATCTGTAATTACATCGTAACTCAAGAAACTATTAGTGTAAGCGCATTCTTGGAAGAATTCTTCAGAAGTATAAGCATCAATCTGTAATTACATCGTAACTCAAGAATCTATTAGTGGAAGCGCGTTCCTGGAAGAATTCTCCAGAAGTACAAGCATCAATCTGTAATTACTTCTTAAAGTATCCGATTCATTGTCGTTGATCGCTGTTTAATTATTAACTCGGGATATAAATTCCTTGTCCCTTCAGGAAGAATATTCATTTGCTATTGTTACTTTGACAAAATGCCTTTAGTATTTATAAATAACGAAAAGGGCAAGAAAAAATTGTATGTGGACGGCCATTTATATTACCAGGATAAAAAATGATACGACAATTTACTGGAGATGTGAATACTACAAAAAGACCAAATGCGGTGCCCGTGCTATCACAATCGAAGATCAAGTGAGTAAAAAAAAACTGATAATCATAACCATACTGCAGATGCAGCTCATGCTGAAGCAACTAAAGTTATGGATAATATCCTTAACAGTGCTAAACTTACTCAAGACGCCCCTCACTACATTGTGTTCAATGCTACAGCAGCAGTTACTCAAGCGGGTGCAACTCAACTTCCAAGGGCAGATACTATCAAAAGGACAATACGAAATATCCCCCAAAAGCAGAGTACTGCTCCAGCTTTACCAACTGATCGCAGTACTATCGTTTTTCCACAAGAATTTATAATCACCAGACGCGGGGAACCGTTTCTATTATTTGATTCCGGTGCTGCACAAGATCGCATTCTAATATTTAGTACGGGGAAAAGCCTTTAACTTTTAGCCGAGTCCCCGCATTGGTATGCCGATGGTACGTTTAAAACAGTGCCACATCTTTTTTATCAACTATATACTTTTCATGAATTAAAGCAAAATAACGCCATACCATTGTTATATGCGCTGCTACCAGAAAAAACAGAATAATTAGGTGATTATAAAAATGTATTTAAAGAATCCAGTTTTATTTTCATTTTACAAAGTTCTTGAATTACTTCAGTCGTGATTACATGAATTTCTCTGTGTACATAGGGTGTCAGTTTGAAAACGTACAATGTGTTACATGTCTGAAAGTAAAATAGGCATTGAACTTTTCTAGAAAACGTTTCTACAACATTCAACCTCTTAGGCTCTAAGAGCTCCAACATAATCTAGTTGGGAAAAAACTGGTTGCTACTATTAAATAGCATTTCGCAAGAGCTTTTCAATGAGGTATCACATGAAGGGTGTTACCGTTTGAAAGATTTTTTTGGGGTACCTAGAGCCTAAAGGGCTGAATGGGAAGGGTTTCCTGAGGGGTCATGATCATTTCCCCTCCATGTTACAGAAACGTTTTCTAGAAAAGTTCAGTAACTATTTTACTTCCAGACAGGTAACACTTATGAATTACAAGCGAGTAGATCGCGAAAAATCAACGTTTCGAAAGTGGGTTTCAGCAAAATTTGGGAATCCTTGCACGAAAGTAAATAATTGATCAAAGTGAGGTTATGTCTCAAAGAAACGCCAAAGCGTTCGAACTAGGAAAACAACCTGCGTATGTAAAAGGAAGAGAAAACCAAGATTACAGTTTTTTTAACGCTCCTTATTATTGGAACAGGGTCTAAAGAGGGCATTACTGAGATCTTATAGCCCATTATGCATCCTATCAGTTGCGAAGCTTCGTTGGAATAGAAAATCAAGATCTGACTCAGTGGAGCTTGTGGGAGTGTTCGTTCAAGCGACCGTAGTCTGTTAGGTCTACCATGGCTTTGATGTCCGCCCTTCCTAGGCTTAATACAAAGTTCGTTTACTTCTCAGCAGGTCCTTCTATAAGAAGTTTTGCATGTCTAAGCTGTTGTTGCTTCTGGACATGCGGGTTTCTCGATGTTTCCCTTATAGTAGCCTTTATGGAGCTTGAAAGTACGCCTACAGTTGACTCAGGTTCTTGGAACTGCCCCAATGAGCCTGTTTGAGAAAACCAATCGGCTTGCTCATTTCCCTCCAACCCACTCCGTCCAGGCATCCAATGTAGTGCGATTATGTTGTCCTACATTAGTGTCTGTAGTTTTTTCCAGCAATTCAAGACCAGGCTATAAAATTACAGGGATTGGAAAATGGTTTGACAGTAGCATACTTTTCAAAGTAGGTAAATCATAGTGGGTATATTGAAATATTCCCTACGAGAGCATTCTTCAGTACTGTGGAAAATAGCTATTACCTCCACCTGGATCATTAATGTGTGTATCCCTAATGAAATAGATCTCTATTCTTGCAAACTATCAATCTGCAACAGTTCCAGTTCCACCTGCCAAAAAAAAGCCGATATTCGGTTTCCATAAAAATATGTCTGCGTTTTGAGCAAATGCCATTTCACATAAGTTCATTTCGAATATAAAACAATAAAAGTAATTATTGTTGAATTATTAATCTTTTCTAATAACGACACATACAAAAACAAATAAATAAAATACTTTTTCTAACACCAAACGAGAAAATTAGCTTTGGTTCCCTAAACTAAGAAATAAAAGTATGCAATTTCTTCCCAGGAGGAAATTTTTTATTCTCAAGGAAGGAAACATTTTTCTTTCCATAAAAAAATCATAACATATTTTATTTGAATTTGCCATTTCCTCCATCTCTTCAAGTATGTCTTAAAAAAAATCATAACAGATTTTTGTAGTACCAGATTTAGAGAAACGTGTCTTGCCATTTCTTCCATGTCTTCACCACTGCTTTTCATCACTGCTCTTAATTAAAAATGTAAAACTGCGTTTTACGATTTTTTGAAATCTTAAAACAGACAAATAAATTAGTTTGTTTCATATTTGTTGCCAATCCGCGGTCTAGTTACCATGGACACAATAGTTTTCAGTAAAAATTAAATGAGTTTTTTATTTGAAGTTATTTTTGATGTGAAACACAAGAAGAAAGTGTTTCTTGTTTTCTCGAGTACTTCATTTCCCTCGCCTTCAGCTCGTGAAATAAACGGCACCCACAGGAAGAACAATATCACTTTCTTCCCTAGTTACACAATAACTATTATCTACCAAAATGTATTAATTGAAACCATGTTGGAAGCATCTCCCATGTTACATAAATATAACCCGTTTATCGTTTATTAATCCATATTAATAATCATTTATTAAAAATACAGTCTCCTCACAATTACACGCTATCAAATTTGTATTTACTATACATATCTAAAAACAGAGGTCTTGCAGAAACGGGCGCATTGAGTTTGGCACACAATAAGAAAACTCCTGAAAGTTTACGGTGCAGTGAATAAACTTCCTCCGGTGGTGGACAAAGGCGTTGAGAAATCATGGTGGGCACCAAATTCTGGATTCTCATAATTGTATCCTGACCATTGAAATTGTATTCTTCAGGTGCTTGAAATACTTCTCCCAAAATCATAACAGCGTCAACATGGGCTTCCTCCATACTCTGTTACATCATGTTTATACATTAAACGAAAATTTTGGATTTAGTATGTGACAATTAATTACCTTGGTCTCATAGCCCGTCAAAAATCCTAAATCCCTGGAAACTTTTAGAACAGTCTGGCGATCATTTTCGGATGCTGCTTTCATTATGCGAACGTATTGATCCACAAATGCTTTTGGGTATTCTCGACTTGCTCCAAAATCGAGTAATAATACCTGAAAATAATGTATGTAAACATATTGCAGTATACAAAGGTTTTTAAATCATATCAATTTGATATAGAGATGAAATCAGTATTGCGAAGAAATGCTAAATGAAGAAACGGATGATAATGCAAAAGTTTTTGAGATGAACAGAAAAAAATAATGGAAATACTAGAGAAATAGCGCGATATTGGCAGCATACATTAAGTTCAGAAGGGAAGTAGCGATACACAAAATACATGAAATATCCAAAGAAGTATAGAGGGCAGGAAAGATACCTGACAGATGGAAAGGGACAGCGCTAATCCCTCTACATAAAAAAGGAAAAACACAATTCAAGAACTACAGCGGCATTAAACTCCTTCATACAGTACATAATGTCTTTGCAACAGTATTAGAAACAAATTGCAAGAAATTCCTGAAAGAATCATCGGGGAATATCAGAACGGTTTTAGCGTTTTGGGAAGAAACAGTCAGTAATGTATCAAGTACATATTTTGAAAGAAATTCAAACAACTTGCTACGAACACAACATAGTAATTATGCCGTTTTTATTGATTTTAAATTAGCATACGATTCAATAGAAGGAATAAAATTAGGGATAGCAAAGAAGCTAATTCAAATGTTCAAAGTAACAATAAACGATTCGTCCAGTACGGTGAGGATGAACGGTATCTTGTCGACAACGTTCAAAGTCTGAAATGGCCGGAGACAATTAAGCGAACCCGCTGTCCACAACACTTTTTAACCTAATGCTTGAGAAGGTAATCATCGTTAAATACGAAGGGCCTGCTAACGAATAAGAGCCATCAGTGCTTAGCATACGCCGACGATATTATTACCCTTCTGGCAAGAACATCACAAAAATTACGAAACTTAAAAAGACGCCTTAGGCTTACCCATTAATAAGGAAATGACGAAATACATAGTGATGCAAAGAAAAGGAGATGTACAGCTAGCGGAACGGGAAATAGAAATTAGGTTAAATAACAACATAACACTGAAAATAGAGCACATAGCTTCACATACCTAGGGGTACTAATAACTAAAGAAAGAAGTAACTGCAAGAAAATCAGTCCTAGATTAGTGAAAGAGAATGCAAGCGCGGGTGTGCACTATAATGAAATCAAAAAGCGTATGGTGAAATATGAAAGTAAGACTGTACAAAACAGTCTTGAGGCCGATCGTAACATACGGGGGTAAAACGTGAGAAATGAAGAAAGCGGACAAAGAGAAACTTGAAATTTAGTAAAAAAAAAACGCCACGAAGAATCTATGAAGGTAAAACTATAAAGAAAGCATGAGCAAGAAAGAATAACGAGGAACTAATGAAACTATACAGGGTGTGTAAAAACTATCGTGCAATCATCACGTAGCGTTATTCCTTGGACGGAAATATGACAAAAATCTTATAACGCAAAAGTTCGCAAACGCATAATTATTTCTCAGCATATCAATTTAAGAAATGCATATATGGCAACATTTGTTAGACTATTTACAAGCAATGACACAACTAAGTGTGCTAAGGCAAAGAAAGTAACAGCGTACAAGTAATTTAATATGGAGCATAAATCACAAATAATTACTTAGTAATACAAATAATATGCAAAGGTAAATAACATACAAAAAGGTTAAGATAATCTTGTGGCTTATCAGACTATGAAAATGGTCATCCGAAATCGGATCTCGATGAATACCTAGGATGTACATGCGCGCAATCAAATAAGGTCGCATCAATTCGGAAATGTTTATACCGCCGAAAGGTCGACGAGTCCAAAAGGAACAATTAACATGTAACTGGTGATACAATAACTAATGCTAGAGTAATTGTTCGAAGTGACCGCCATTTCCTTCGATACAAGCAGCAACTCTTAGTGAAATGGAATTTCGAACGTTTTCTAACATCTAAGGCGTAATTTGCTGAACGGCATTTCGAATTATTCGTTGTAACTCTACAATGGTTTTTGGTAGCGTTTGGTACACTGCGTTTCTAATAAATCCCCACGCACAACAGTTCAAAATATTGAGATATGGAGATCTTGGGGCCCATTCTGTAAGACCACCATGACCTATCCACTGCTGATGGTAATTGTCATTTAACTATCTTCTGACTTTACGATTATAATGGGCTGATGTGCCATCATGTTGCTATATCATATTACGCCTAATATCTAGTGGCATATCCTCAAACAAACCTGGAAGTATTTAATTAAAAAAATACTGATAACCTTTGGCATTCAATCTATTACGTAAGACATGCCAACCGTTCTCGTTCCAATTATTCCTAGCCAAACATTTAGTGAGAAACGATATTGATGACCAAATAAGCGTCTATTATGGGGATTTTCGTGTGCCCACTAGTGTAAATTGTGACTGTTGAATATTCCATCCCTACTAAATGTTGTCCATATACAAAATGGTAATATGGAAGTTTGGCTGTTCTTGGATCCTAGCCAATTACTAATTGCAAAAATTAAATCTGCAAATAATCCCCAGTTAACAAAGGTTACGCTTTACAAAAACTGTAAGGGTATTTGATGTTGTCTTTTAAAATTGATAAACTGCCTTATTGGTGTTAATGTTTAGTAATCTTGCAATTCTTCTAGTACTGCAGCTAGGGTGTTCACCAACAGCATTTAAAATGACTTGATCTACACCAGTGGTGCGTAACGTTCGTGATCGCCTTGTATTCTGCGTCATTGGTATTACGCGTCCTGTTTCCCTTAAACTTCGATCTAATCTCGTAAATAGGTACCTACGTTTCTGGAAGGTTGACGACATTTAAGGAATCTTCTGGAATACTCAGCAAGACAAGTGTTAGCGTGTTCCTCACAAACTCCAAATACCATTTGCATATCTGCATATTCCAGAAATGTAGATTCCATACCTAATTACCTAATTATTCAATAATACCAGTAAAGTTTATGATGACAGAATGATGACAAATTGCTTATCTGTCAATGCATCAAAGCACTCTAAAGGCCGTAACCATAATAAATTTGCAATACAGTGAAGTCTCCAATAGGCGGACACCGATGGTTCCACACTTTTTGTCCGTTTATTGGAGGCGTCCGCTTAAAAGAAACAATCGTGTCCGGGTATAGGAAGTGTCCGTTAAAGAGAGAACACAAAAATTATTAAAACATGCAGAAAAGTGTATTTTATTGAATATAACTACAATAATTATAATTATAAATAATTATTGCCTACTAACACCGCAGTTAAACTGCTTAATACCTATAAGTCAGAATTTATAAAACTCATAAATCAACAAGTTCTGCATTTTACAAACAAACTACTGTAAAGAAATACAACGTTGAAATTAGTTCTGCGAAAACCGTGATAAGGCTCAAATATTTATAACAGGAAGTACTAGTATTAAATTTCACCAGGACGATGACATAATGTAATATGCGCAAATTAGATGTCCGGTTAAGGGGGGCAATTTTTCCTAAAAATGAGACTTATGAACTATCCGTGTCCGTGTATTAGAGGGTCCGTTTAAAAGAGGCTATTTAACATGTGTTAATAATAGCAGAACATTGGTTCTACGAAATGTGTCCGTTTATAGGAAGTGTCCGCTTATAGGGAGAGCCCGTAATAGGAGGTTTCACTGTATTGCCAAATATATATTTAATGCAGGTAAAAACAGATCCAAGGGACGCGGGGGCAAACCTGGCCGAGATCGGTGAGATTTTTCTAGCGGGGAAAAATCTGAAAGTGGGCCTTCTGTCGGATGAGAAGTAAAGCCATAGGTCCCGTGCCACTGCGATGTGTGACACGTTAAAAAGCACTACTGGAGTTGGAATTACCCCAGATAGGCAAAATTCTTAGTTAGGGTGTACAAGAAGCCAATGATGGCTACAGTGCAAGGAGATACTTGGAAAACCGCGTCCTAGATCTCGCTCTTTCAAATCAATCAATCAACATTTTCAGAGTGGTTTTTTGAATTGCTAATCAAAAAGAAAAATTATAAATTAGCAATTCGAAGAATATAATCAAAAAACCACTCTGGAAATGTTAAATATATTTCAATACGCTCAATACAAATACAAACACCCAGTGGAAGAAGACCTCAGAAAACTAAATGTCAGCAGATGGAGGACGAAGGCGCTAGAGAGAAGGGAGTGGAAAGTCGTGGTTGAGCAGGCCAAGGTCCTAAACGGACTGTAGAGCCAAGGAGAAGAAGATGAAATACAAACACCCAGAAAAATTTAACTACGCTAAACACTTATTAAAACACAATCATGCATTGACATCAAATAATATAATAACATTTAATAACGCTATTAGAAGATTTGGAATAGAAGACAAGAACCAAGCCCGAAATCAAGATCCAGTGTGCTGTTGCCCTAACTACAAATGTTTACAATATTAATTGCTTTTTGAAATGACATGTAAAATGTCGAAATATGTATAAATCCAAAAAAATAAATACCTGTTGAAATTGAGTCTATTATTATTATTAAAATATAAATAAATATCTAGCTGACATCACATACCAGGAAAACAAAGTATCAGCATAATACTGTCTTCCCAGATATTTTTTTTCAGTCTTTACAGCATTTAGAAATTAGTTTAGGTAAACTATTATCGATGGTGTCATTGTGTTGGGTTTAAATCAGTTTTTAAAATAATTAAAAAATTTAATGTGCAATTACAGATAAAATATCCAGCAATTCGAAATACATAATTTTTGATCCTATGTATTAGCATACTGATATTTTCAATTCTACAATACAAGATTTATAGTACAAATTTTAGGATATATTATTTTTGAAATAAAAATAATGTTATTTTATGTAATGTAATTTATAATACTCGATATTAGAAACTCAAACCGACAAATGTACTAAATACGAGTTCCTATAAGATTATAACATATATTGAAGAAAAATGGTAGCTTGAAGTTTGAATGTGGTTATATTTTACACAATTTAAATTTTTAAATTAACTCAATGATTGTAGTTCAACTATTTAATGCCTTTTTAAGTTATTTGTAAGAAATTTAAATTCTGTGGTTTTACTTTCAGCTATGAGAAATTAAACAATTTTAGATATCAGAAAACAATATCTTACATCTAAAATCTATTTGATATACAAATAATGAAATATCACATGTTATTAACAGAATCAGAAGCAGTGTGATATCTTAATACTGTTTTGATTAATAATATTAATAAACAGTAAAACATCTTGCTTGAACTATCGTCCCTTATCACCTTTAACTTAGCTTACCTTTCCAGTTTTCGGACTATAAAAGAAGTTGGCCCAATTGGGATCAGTCTGCATGTAACGAAATTCCATGAGTTCACGAAGGCACAGTTCCATGACTTTATTTGCTATGAATTTTCGTTGTGGTAGGTCCAAATTGACGCACTGGTCTACTGCAGTGCCTTCTATTAATTCGGTTGTAAAAACTTGAGAACCACATAAATTATCTAAAAAAAAAAAGGAAAAATCACCATACTGTTGTTAACAATAGTTAATCAGTCAAAAAATCACACACCTATAACTTTAGGAACATAAAAATCAGGATAAGGCTTCAATAATTCCCTGAATTTCTTTGTACATTCTGCTTCTCGAACATAATCAACTTCCCAAGCGAGTTCTCGTTTCGCCACAACAACTACATTATCTACAAACATGCCCTTCGGAAACACATTCCAAATTTTCATAATTCCCACCAAATTATCGATGTCACTCGCTATTCCTTTAGCTACTCCGGGATATTGTATTTTGATAGCCACCTCTTGACCATCCGTCGTTTTGCCCCAATGAACCTGCCCAATTGACGCCGCGGCGAAAGGTTTTTCTTCAAATTCGGAAAGGTGTTGACGCCATGATTCTCCAATTTGTGTTCGCATAACTTCTTCCACCTGCCAACTGGGCATGAAATCTGCAGATTTTCGAACACGTTCCAGGGCCTTTGCTAGTTCAGGAGATACAATCGACTCGTCTTGAATACTTAACATCTGACCAATTTTTAGGGCTGCGCCTAAAATGGTATCAAGAACATTTTAAAACCATCACATGAAATAATTATGGTGAAATTATACCTCTAACTTTGCATAAAGTATCTACAATCCTGTCCATATTTGCCTTAGTCAAAAACATGTTTGAAGCTGATGCTGAATTATTATCGCTTATTCCAAGAGTTCTTCTCATAAACTCCGCGGCGGTGCCTACTCCAAGTCCTGCCGCTAAACTGCCAAACGATGCCATTCTTGCGATTCTAGAAGACGGCACAGTTCGCTCTTTGGAGGAACCGCTTAGCTAAAATTTTAAAATGTCTGTGAAATTATGAGGATCATTTGAAGAGTACTGAGAATAAAACATATGTGGCATTAGTAAGTCTAAAATTATTCTATAAATAGGGAGTAGAGAGTGGCACAATTTGGGGTGTTCTTAGGTCCTGAAGAAGCAGACAAAAATCGCTGCACGCCCCTGAAGGCTGGATCACGGTGGTGACAACGTTACGGGCCAAGACTTTCTTCGAAAAAAAAAGGAACTTCAGGTACAAAATCTCCGCCGCTGTGAGGGATTATCACTCGCAACAGCTTAGTAGAGGGAGTCACGGGGTTGATGGCTGTATTCCGACACAGGTCGAGCGGACAGTCTCCCTGAATTGTCTTAAAAAAAAAGCTAACACTCTAATATTTTTTATCAGACACAAATCGAGAATTATTCTGCCCCAGGCAAGAAAACGATACGGTATCTTAATTTAACAGAGGCGGTGCCATGAAACTCCGACTCAAAACCACGAGTGTTCACCCTCGGAAGCTTGGGCTGACTGCCTTTCCCCCTGCTGCAAAACTCTCACCAAACGTAATCCTTCTAGAAGAAAATCCTGCACGTGGAACGTCCGGACCATTCTTCAGACAAGGATTCTAAGAACTGTTTTCGGTCGGCATATACAGACTAAACATGCTTGTCAAGCGTTCCCTTAAGTCTCGAAAGTGACCTCCCATAAATTAATCTTTGGAAATAATAAAATAGTAATCGACTTAAGAGCGGCAATTAAAGTAAGACTTCAATTCATATGAAGCGGCAAATATAAACGAACGTTACAACCATCCGTTGTAAAGCATCAAGTCATTCCGTCAAACAGCTGCTCGTTTAAAGTTTTTTAAATAAAAATATTTGTGCTAGATGTGGTGGTGGCGGAGCGACTAGGGCACTGGGCTGCTGCGCTAAAAGACCTGGGTCCGATCCTAGGTATTTTTGTCATGGGCACCTTTTCCGGAGAAAATGTGCAAGACGCTTCCCGCAGTTCGAAGCCCGCTCTATTAAACAGTAGAGCCCCTACGCTTAACATTACTTTACACGCATACCACAGTCATATGAGAGAATATCAGCACACTCTCGAAAGAGCAAGAGAACTATAAGGAAAGATTTACGTATTTACTTAAAAATAAAAAATTGAATCGGGTTCTGGAGTTGAATACGTAGTAGTGACGTTTGTCGGCATCCATTTGAAAAATACTTTAGAAAACTTTACTAAACTGAAGTTGCCCTTAGTCTGCGTGCACGTCATCTCTTATTTGGCGACGTCACACCTTACTACGTTTATACAGCGAAAAATAAAAGTATGCAACCAAAAATCTTAAACTATATGTCACATAACATGCAAAACACGAATTCGTTTTCAGAGCGATATGTGAACATAAAAAATCAGGGCGGGAACGCGAAGGAAACAAAATCCCTAGTTTTCATGTAGTTTCGTATTTTACACCGAAACTATGTAATATTAAAAATAAAAATCACAACTGTTACAACTACGTTACACACGACCTTACGAATAAACATGATTTTACTCCCTAAATTAACAACAAAAACTGAATTTTTTAGTTTTTTAGAATTGGCACTATTAATACGAAGTAACAAGTAATTGATGACGTGCACGCAGACTAAGAGCAACCTTATTTTACCATGGTAGTGAACACACAAAAAGTGCAACAATACCGAAAACTGTTGAAAAAATAAATGACATGGTTTTAGAATACCCTCTATTCAAAAGCTTCTGATATAGCTATGGTAGGGACCTTGAATTCGCATTTTCTAACAATTGGTCATAAACCAAATTCGAATTTGAACTTCTCACAAGCGTTCAGACCATTTAAAGAAGAATACAGCAAAGTTTGTTTATCAATTTGTAATCACAGATCAAACTTGCATGGGCCACTATACGTTTGAAACAAACGAATAATCAAAACATTACCAAAAAGGCAATATCTGTTGACTACACTGGAAAAGTAACAGCATCGATTTTTTTATCATACTAATAGGTTATATTCCAAAGGAAACCAATTTGATTCTTGCAGACCAGGTTGCCAAAGAAAAAGTCACTGTTCATTAAGACAGTACACGTGCCCATACAAGTGTCGTTTCCAACGCAAAATTCAACGAACTGAAATATAATTTAGCCCCACATACATCTTATTCGCCTTATTAGGTTCATCTGACTTCCATCTATTCCCACTATCGAATAATTTCTTACTAGAAAAAAATCTTTGACAAATGGAAAAGTTAATGTAGCAACCATATGTTGTTAAAGAAGATTATGTTGGGAAATAAAAATATCTTCAAAAAGAAATCAACCGTTTTTGTATATCATACCCAGAACATTTAAGAACCGGAACAACAATGAAATACCGTGTAGATCCCAAGAACCGATATAGCATTAAGTGAAACGTATTCTGAATACCCATCTGCATCTGTCAAAATTGTCTGCACGATAAGTACCCAGAAATCTTACTACACGTAGCATGTTTGATACAAAATTTTAACCTGCCGAATAGCAATACGGATATGTTAGTACAGTATCGCAATCGCTAATGAAACCACGCATTGCGCAATGGGATCCAGAAACCAAAGAAAAATCTATAAAGAGAAAACATGAAGATACTCCATCGTCAAAGAGATATCCTACTCAAAAATTTAAAACAAAATATAAAAATTTTTTGAGATTCCGAACAAAACGTTTAACTGATTACCTGCAATCAAAAGCCACAATCACTGGTGAATATTAAGCTTACTTGATATGCCAACTGCACGAAAAAATTAAAAAGACACAGCAGTAAACTTACTTCAGAGAGTCACTGCTTCATGACAACTCCCCCCGCACACGTTCTAAGTTGCTGCTACCGCCGTTCTCATAGTCATTCACTCACCCTATAGCCGTTACCTAGCCGCCAGAGATTTTTACTTTTTCAAAAAACTAAAACCACCACACCAAAAACACAGGGTGAAAATATTTCTGAATAAGTTTGAAGAGAAAGCAGCAAGAAACAAGTAATTTTGAATAAGAACAAAGGAAAAAGAGTTTTATAAGTTATTACGTTGGAAATTAGATACACAAAAGAAAAAAGCAGTCATTTTTTGAAGTGACTTTTCATTTAGTTTCAGTTTAGGAATCTTAATCAAAGTTGATGTATGTGAACGTCTATACTTTATCATTAACAATTTGTACATAATACAAAAATATCATCGTTTGTGCTTATGCCAAATAAGTTAGATATCTTAAATGGCAAAAAAACAAAGTAGTGGCCATATAATAATTACATGGTAGTGTATTTGTTATTAGTTGTAAAACTACATGTTAGTATTATGGGTGAACATAAACAAGTTGTATGGCAAATGAGAAGGCAGTTAACGCCAGTTGGACAAGCGATAACTTAGCTACAAGAAGGGAGCGGGGTGGGGGTTCTGGACACATTACAGGGAGACCGGGGTTGTCACTAGATGTCCAGGTAGTGGTGGAAATAGAAAAAACTACTGCAGGTGATAACCGTTTTTTTCGTTTACAAGTCCATCGCAGTTGTACAACAGCACGAGACCTTTAGGCAGACGTCCGACAAGTTACTCGCTGCATAATTAGTGCGCGAAGTTACTCTAAGGACGAGAAGAACTTTTGATGGTGGGTCAGTAATGCTATGATGCCGCAACACATTAGATACCCATACTGAACATATCGTTGTTCGAAATGGTGTTCTAAACGCATAACTATACTTAAATGAAGTTCTGCATGTACATGCATATCTTCCAGATATAGATATTCAAACAATGAATTTCCCAACATGTAGTCCGGACATGAATCTCATAGAGCACATCTGGGATATGCTGGGAAAATGTGTTTGCACTCGTCCAAACCCCCCACAACCCCTTGCTCAGTTTGGAATAAGCTCTAGAAGAAGAATAATGGCAACACATCCCACAGGATGTGATTCGTAGGCTAATTCGAAACATACCTAGAGACTGTCAAGAATTCGAACAAGAGGAGACAATACTTTGTACTGAATTTATTTTTAAAATAAATAGTGATGTAAAACCAACTTAAAGCATTACATTTTGTTATCAGACATTTCGTGGATTACTTTAGTTTTTGTTACTGATAAGCTCTAACCTATTAGCAGATTACAAATGTAATTACAGTTTTAAAAAAACATACTCCACACCACTGTCAAAATAAACAATTTAACTACATATACAAGATTGTGAACTTTTCGGTGCTCACCATTGGCATCTCAGAAATGGTAAGAGATACGAGGTGTGTTAAATTAGAGAAAAGTTACACTTCTTTATGGCGATTGAGAATCTATATAAATATTGGATATTTTGATTCGTTCTTGATTTATCACGAAAAAACTGAAATTTGTGATTTTAGAAATAAATTATTATCTTCCCTACCATTGACACTATTTCAATCAAATTTGGTAACTTTACGTTTTGATCACTGTAATTTGAATGACATTGATAGAAATTTTCTAGGCCTTCTAGATTACAAACTGCGATAGTCAACTTTTTTTATTTCTTATGGTCGCAATATTGGATTACGACACCATTACATAGACAAAAAAAAAATATCTTTTCAAATTGGTAACCAACATGAACTTCTTCTTCCAAAAAAATTTATTGAAAGTTCAAAATTTCTATAAATAATTCATAAAATCGCTTTGGCTTTGAAAAACAATTGAAACAATAATTGGCCGTCCGAAATAAATCATCAGTGAGGGACGACAGTGTATTGCGGAGGATGCGCCTGACAGACAGAAGTCTTAATTCGACAGATTTAACCAAAATATGGTTCGAAGCTACTGGTGTAAATTTATGCACTTCTACTGTAAGACAAAGCCAGGAAGGAACACCTCCTATCAGAAAAACACTCCACCGTTTGAGATGGGCAAAGGATCATCGCCATTGGGCCCCAGAACAGTGGCAGAAGGTATTATTTAGTGATGAATCTACCTTTAACATTAACAAGCATGCTGGAAATACATATGTTAGAAGATTTCCTGGAGAAGAATTTTCACGGCAGTGTGTTCTGCCAACAATTAAACATCCAACCTCTGTCATAATATGGGGCTGCATGTCTGCTGAAGGTGTTGGTAGATTGCATGTGGTATATGACATGACGAATGCAACCAAATACATTGATGTCCTACAGGAGAAGATGCTGCCTAGTGGAAAAGAGTTAGTTCCTGACAAAACCTTTATCTTTCAAGATGATAATGCTCCTTGCCACACAGCAAAGCTTGTTCAATCTTGGATGTCGACCAATAAAGTTAAAAGAATAGACTGTCCAACACAATCCCCGGACGTAGATCCTATAAAAACTTATGGCAGAGGATTTCTAACATTATTTCCAGAAAAAAGCTCACAGAAAGATTGGAATTACTCGAATCCCTAATTGATGGCTGGTATCGCTGCATTACGAAGGAAGAATTACAGAAACTAGTGAATTCTATGCGAAAAGGGTGTGAATTAGTTATTACAAACAAAGGATGCCCTATTAAGTACTAATATAGTTTAAAAATTAATTAGTGTGTATTGTATTAAACGTTTAGGTGTAGACTACATTATAATGTATAATGTACAATTTTTCCGTTTTTGAATAAATTTTATATATCGAATTGTTTCCGTTTTTTTATGAATCAACATTTGGGCTTTGGGTTTAAACTGCAGTTTATCTTATTTGTGCAACTGATCCAGAACTTTTTCACACCACTGTAAAAGGAAAGAAAACGAAAAAATAATTCTTTACCATGACAGCACATTTAATATATCAAAGTTGGCGTCAATATCTTAAACATGTAACGAGCCATACAAAAATTTACTCAAAATTCAAAATTTACGTAAGCAGTGTCTTAATACTGTTAAACCCGATTTACGGTATCAGTAAAAATACACAAACTAGCCAGTTGTTACAGTCTGTACTAAAAATCAGAATTTCTGGGATCGAATGTGGATCCTGATAATCCTTGAAATACTGAACAACAGTGGCGGCTTGTACTAAAGGGCACAAGGGCACGTGCCCACCCAACCACCAAGATAAACACAGAAAGAAATTCGCATGTAATTCAGTGCATTATTTTAATTTCATTATTTTAACGATGGTATCAAATTTTCCTTCCGCACCACAAGCGCGGCTAACAGCCTCAAAACTATTTTCCGGGGCACGCTCTGATTTGGTCCCCATGCGGAGGTGATTCGGTTGGCTATCGGTTATCTTCGCTATACGCGATATACCAGGCCA
>JABXWE010036522.1:0-33791 GCA_014611495.1 Limonius californicus
GGTTTTTTGTCCGGGGGTTTTATGTCCGGGGTTTTTTGTCCGGGGGTTTTCTGTCCGGCTACGGTCTTTTACACTACCCCACAGAACGAAATTCATAGGGGTTAAGCATGGCGATACATCTAAATACTCTCCATCCTGCGGGCGTTGTGAGGACCAACTTCATCTTGCTGATACCACTCATGATTTTGAAGTGTTACCAATGATAGTTGCAGTATTTAACAAGTTGAAATGACAGTTACCAATACAATCTGCCACTTTAATTATTGTTTCAATTGTTTTTCAAGGCATTCACGATTTTATAAATTATTGACACAAAATTTCAAATTTCAATAAATTGGTGAGAAGATAGATTGTGTTGGTTACGTATTTGAAAAGCTATTTTTTGTGTATCGCATGGTGTAAGAATCCAACAATAAAAAAAAAGTTGACTATCACAGCTTGAAATTTAGAAGGCCTACGTCATTCAACACAGGGTGGTCAAAAACATACAGTTACCAAATTTTATTGAGGTACGCAATATTCTGTTTTTTGGTGATAAATCACGAGCGAACAAAATACTCAGGATTTCTTTTTAGATTTAGCCGACCTCGTATCTTTAACCGTTTTCGAGTTACCAATAGTGAGCATCGAAAAACTTACCACCCTGTATATTAAGTCTAACTAACAAAGAGTATTTAGGATAATGGACATACCCCAATCCAATGAAGTAGAAGAAAAGCACAACCACAAGCCACAGTGGAATGCCTTATAAGAAAGAAAAAGGGAGACGAAATCATAAAATGGCTGGTGACTTTTAAATTTAGGCAAAATGAATTTGCAGAAAAAATTTAGTAATTGTGTATGATTCAAATGATGATGAAACTAAAGCCAGCAACAATATTTTGATAACTAATTGTATACTATTATAAAAAATAAAGATGAGAATTTAAAGCTGATTCGTGACTTTAATGGTACAGTAGGAAACAATGTAAGTAAATAGAAGCTTAGGTAAATTTAGTGAAGAGATGCAGAACGACAATGAAATAAGAATACTAGAATGCTGTATAATAAATACTTCTACTATACTAATATTAAATATTATCCTTCCAGCATAAGTCCATCCATAATTGCCAGAGGGATGCTCTCCAGATTAAAAAATTCAATTATTACACTATAATACAAGAAGAATACATATATTAAGCAAACAAAGTGTGAAAGCAACCTAAACGAAATTCAAATCATATAGGTACATATAAGGAAACTTAAGCTCGAAATACAGAGAAAGGAGTAATGACATAAAACGGTTCTGTAGTAGTTTAAAAGAGAAGTGATTACAGGCGTAATTACAAATAGGAAAGAAGAGCAGGCAGAAAAATACAATAAACGAAATCTCAGATACGAACTAAACAATGTAATAGATAATGAAAACAGGGAAAGATAAGGACTATATGGAAAAAGCATAACATGGGGTTCGTCACGATAGAACTACCCAAGATTTAACATTTATAATAAGTAACACAGTTTAACAAGATGTCAATCTAATATAAACAACGCTAGAAGGAAGAACCACGTCAATGGACAACTTGTCAAAGCTCATCATGAAAATTTCTTAGAAGTTCGGCAACACCCAACTAGATGCTGCAAAATAGTTTCATTATATCATTTTGCAGTATCTACTAGCTTCTTGCTATTTGCAAAAAATACGTGGTAATGTATACGTTTATTTTATTTGGTGGGCATTCAATCAAAAACAACCTACGAAGGGACAGTGTGGAGTTTTTATCCAATAATGAGGTAATCTGGAGGATACGCTGTGCCCATTTCTATTTATGCTGATGATATATGACATGATAAAGGTATGTACCTATAGTAGAGATGGAAAGTTTGGAATGGTAAGAAAGCCAATCCACAAGTTTTCCGATTAGAAACATTTTGTGAATTACATAGGTGTTCGGCACTACTGTCGCACTAGAGGAGTAACAAGGCCCTACGAACTCACGTACCATACACCGGCAGGCAGGGCAAGCATGGTTTCGCACCAACACCCGCAGAATCGAGTCCTGTTGTGCAACATCATATACCAGCTTAGTCTTATCTCCTGCCACCTCGACTAAGATATGGGCCTAAACAGCCTACAAATGCTTCGAATATATTATACTAGAGATGAAGAAATTTGGCTTGGACTATTATCAGCTGCGCCCGTTCAACAGTAAGAGCTACTTTTACAGACTACATAGTTAGTACATATCTCTGAT
Organism: Limonius californicus; assembly: GCA_014611495.1. Classification (NCBI taxonomy): domain Eukaryota; kingdom Metazoa; phylum Arthropoda; class Insecta; order Coleoptera; family Elateridae; genus Limonius; species Limonius californicus. Next base: position 2,235 of record JABXWE010036522.1, read on the forward strand.
AAGACTTGTAACATAACCTTAAACGTGTGAAGTAAATGCATATAAATGAGAAATGTGCTGATCAGCATAATACATATTACTCATAATCAAAAAGACTTGCAACATAACCTTGAATGTGTGGAAGAAATGTATAGAAATAAGAAATGTGTTGATGAGCATAATACATATTTCTGATAATCAGAAAAACTTGCAACATAACCTTGAATGTGGGGAAGAAATGCATAGAAATGAGAAATGTGTTGATCAGCATAATACCTATACCCTAACAGAAGAAGGAGTGAAAGTTAAAAATATGAGATGAGAAATATGAGTTGTAAGAATGCGAAGATGATGACACGGGATAGAAAACGCGAAGATGATGACACGGTCTAGAAAAACCTAGAGAAGGTTCATCAACCCAAAAATTCTGATACTGAAGCAAGCAAAAAAATTGAAAATTAAGTAAGTGGAACCTGTATCTGGATACAGTATTGTAAAAGTATCTCTATTTGAACTTAGAAACTGTATGGTATCTTACCAACACCGATTAAGGACAGTAGGCACTATTGATACTCAAATATATTAATGATTACTTTTGAAACTACTATTAACCATATTCAACAACATACTTCGTTACTCATAAAATTAAATTCAATTAAAACAGCATGCAAATTTACTCAATTAGGTCACTTGACTTCACATACTAATCTTTAATGAATCAGTATAAATGAGTAAGTAGGTAAATATGCATATTTACCCCATTTCCTAGCATATTTTGCATGCACCAATTTACAACTATCTTTACCATATGTGATAAGACAAGCGCACTAATTATTATTAATTATTGTAATAACAAACCTGACAGGAAAACTAATTACTAACACATCCCATTTAAGACGTGCAACGTAATCGGAAACGACACGATGAAACAAGAAATTCTAATTTGTATGTACATTTACCAAGCAGCTTTCAAGAAATGGACTGTGAAAGTACACACTATTAGAAAATCTGAGCCAATCTGATTCCCATGTATTAATTGAGAAATAAAGCACATAACGTATTAAAAGTTCCATTTCCGTTGTTGACAATATAAAAATTACTTCTACATTCTAACCTTGAGTTAAACAGCTGCGAAGTCTCCTTGTACGTCGTTTGAATTTATTAGTGTAGGAGTTTAGAATAATAATCCTGAAGATGTAACAATATTGCACAATTGTATTTATTGGTATGTATGCCTACATACTACAATGTAGAAGAACAAACTCAATACGCTGTTTTCGTAAAATCTCTGGTGGAATTTAATTTAAATTTTTGGTAATGTTTGTATACCATTGACTTGTTTGTGCAGTCATCAATGTTTGATATTGACGTCATTGTAGATTAGTATATGCTAATAACATACACAATTTTGCTTTTATTCAGTGGCGTAACAACCACCCCCGCAACCCCCACACCGCGGGGGGGCCCGTACGTTTTGGGGGCCCAGATCAATTATTACAGTAGGTACCTACTAGAAACATAAACACATTTAAAAAATTGAAATATATTTACAGTCTTATTGTACGAAATTTTTAAATGCAGTCACTATTAAATTTTGGTAACTTGAGACATTCTAAAAATTTAAAAAATGGGTCCTTGTAAACCACAGGAAAATTTTAAAAAAGATCCCAAGGGAAGATCATTTTCTACTTCATATTACACGGTTACTGCGAAAACTGACAATGCTATGGAACGGATGTGATTGTGCTATTCGCCACGATTAAATGTTGCTTATTGTGAGGCTTGTTGGCTGTTTGCTGATGGAAGTAATAAACATTTCAAAGATTCGTGGTGAGATTGGCAAAGCAGTTCTAAAAAAATTAAAGATCATGAAATCCCCATGGTACACCTGCAGGCTTGCCGTACATACAATAGTTGGGAGCGAGGAGCGACCATTGACAGTTTAGTCGAGTTTAAAGATGAACTTAAAAAATGGAGAGACATTTTATGACTTTGGCCGTTTGTGATTTGGCGTTTCGGGGGCATCGGCAAAACAAAGAGTCGATCCAAAAGGGAAATTTTTTGTCTATTGTAGAATTGTTGGCTAAGTATAATCCAGTGTTAAATTCACACCTATCCAATGAATGAGAGGTAAACAAATACCTTAGTTCGAATATAAAAAATGAACTAATTCACACAGTTTCGTCACAACTAAAATCAAACATTTTAAAGGACATCAGGGAAGCTTCTTTCTTTTCCATAATTACAGATACTACGCAAGACGTGTTGAAAATTGAACAATAAGCCAAATAATCAGATATGTTAAAATTGAAACTGATGAAAATAACCAAACCAAACCAAAATTTTAGAATCGTTTATAGGATTTAGAGAAGTTACAGACCAAACTTCAAAAGGTCTAGAAAATTCAATTGTGGAAAACATAGATGAAATGGATATCGACTTACGAAAGTGTCGCGAAGAGGTATATGACGGTGCAGCGAACATGAGCGGAATTTATTCAGGACTACAAAGTTGATCAAAGAAAAGTAATCAACGGCGGACTATATCCATTGTGCAGCTCATAATTTAAACTTAGTTTTAAATGGTGCTTATAGTAATGTGACAATGATCCAAGAGTTTTTTGATTTATGTCAAAAAATATACACGTTTTTCGGATATAGGTAAGGGTGGAACGACTTAAAAGTGGCAAATACTGAAAATGTTCAAATGATTCTAAAACACCTTTGTTGTACAAGATGGTCTTCACGGTATGAATCCACTGCTGCTATCAGATATAATTTTGTTTTAGTTTTGAAGGTTTTGTCTAGGATATCACTGTTGAGTAAAAGACGAGAAGAAAGAGAAGAGGCTATAGAAATAAAAAAAAAGATGGAAAAATTCGAGTTTATTGTTACTTATGCTAGTTGTTAGACAGACATTTTGGAAAATCTAAATTTCACATCAAAATGTTTACAGGCATCTGACGTGGATCTAGAAGCCACTAAGTTATTATTATTAAATTAATTTTGAAAGCCATAAGTGACACGAGGGAAACATTTCCTGAATTAAAAGAAAAGGCTGTAGTCCTAGCAAATTCTTGGGGTATACGTCCGAAGTTTGAAGAAAAAAGAAAGAGAAAAACAAAACGATTTTATGATGAACTAGCTACGGTTAACTGATTCTGAAAAATTATTTGAAGTGGAAGTGGCCAAAACTCCCACAAACATTTTATCGCAGATAGAAGATGATCTTTCTGAAAATGCCTCTAAATTACAAAGGAAGTATCACAAGGATTTATCTGAACAATTTCCTTTTAAAATTGAGTGTAAAAAAGGTGTTAAAAGATCACATTTGCAAAATGAGTACCGTAAGAGACCTTGCTGACTTTTTGCTTATTAAAAATGGGTACACAGCTTCCAATGTACCTGATGTTTGTAGTGCGGTTATTTTGTTCTTAACATTACCAGTTAGTGTTGCCTCGGCCGAGAGTTCCTTTTCTAAATTAAAAATAATCAAAATTATTTAAGAAATTCTATGTCTGAACAAAGATTATCAGATTTAGCTGTTATCAATATAGAGCAGGAACATATTAACACACTCAACATGGACAAAATTATTAACGAATTCGCCACAAAAAATGACCGATGTGCAAGTCGCTTCTTGTAAACTTTATGTTTAAACTTTTTAATTGACAAAATTGTTTCTTTACCAGATTACATTATTACCAATGAAATTAAGGTAAGATTAATTTACTATTTATAGCTTGAGTAAATTTATTAATTTTATATGTTCATGATTCTGGTGTCGCACTCTTACACCTACGGCTCTTAATTTTCAAATTCGTAATATACAAAAATGGGTAGTAGATAGTAGGGGGGGGCCATTGTATAAGTTTTGCGGGGGGGCCCGTAAGATTTGCGTTACGCCACTGCTTTTATTCTATAATTGTTTCGGTTATACGGTGTGATCATCTGCGGAACAGAAATCGTGTATCTTTGATTAGTTGCCGCCAGTTATATATTAATACAATTACATTGCATTTTTAAAGACTACCTCTTATGTGTGTTCAAGAAAACTTTGTTAAAGAAGACAAAAAATGTTTGCAACGTATAAATTTAGTTCAGTTACTAATATTCCAAATCTTGAGCTATTCCACTTAATATAAGAATGTCTATATCACGCCTAGTTCGAACAGGAAATAGTGGATTTCTAACCAGTTTTCTTGCATTTAAAGATGTATTTGGAAACTATAATAATCTTCTTTTAATTCTTTTCTACCAATTATATTTAGTTTTACGTAACTTTCAGTTAGTTCTGAACTAACACGTGTAGTTGCTTTGTATTCCTGACAAACATTGTTAAGTATATTCCTACTTATGCTGACTCACGATAGTACCTAAATTTAGAAGTACATAAAAAGTTATTTTAGGAATGTTACTGTGCCTGTGAAAATCTATTACATAACTCATTCTACCTTTTAATTCGCTTTTATAAATTTGTTAAACTAAAATTGGAAATCTAATTAACTATTATTAATTATGCATGTAGATAACACACTGTTTTGCATTTACATGAAGTATTTGTGTTAGTTAATTGCCAGCAACCTTGATTAAACTAGGAAGCCGGTGAACTAACGTAGCACGAAGTAATGTATAAGGAACAAACTTGCTGGAATCCTCAGGTTTTATGTACGATTGAAAACATAAAATTTAAATTGCAAAATAATGACGATCCCATAAAGCACAGAAAAAACACTTCTAAAACAAGCCAAACTATAAATAGAAACAACATTTCTACAGGATTTCCCATAACTCGATTATTTAATTTAAAAGCTTAACATTATCTTTAAATAAACATTCAACAATTAATTACTATCATGTTCGAACATTCTTTTAGGGAAATGCTAAAACTACCAAGTGAGACTTATAAAGGACCTGTTATGCCTGACGTCGTCTTTTACATTTAATGAAGATTGATAACAAAATTTAAGAATATTTTAATTGATCGTTTTTAAAAATGAGAAAGATTATAGTTTCATCAATTCGTGTTCCGCGAAGTAAAGTTTATGAAACGGACTGACTTTGTTTCAAATTTTCTAAAGGAATTTATACAGATTAAACAAACTAAGTTAGTTGCTAAAGAATTTGAATGAAAGTTCTAACAACAACGTCAATCATCATCGCAATGAAAATTCCTCCCATTAGTTGTTCGTAGTGCAGTTGCAATTCTGTTTACAAAATGGTAACAAACTGCAGGGGTAACATTGTCGTTCACAGTACTGATTAACTTATCTCGAGATGTACTACGCACTCTGCTCCACGATAAATTGTGTTACTTGCAGTCATCACAAATGCAACAATAGCATTATCTGGCTCATCTAATAGAATTTATGACAAACAAGACTTTAAACTGATTATTTAGTAATGTTAAAGCAATCCATGTATTGATATATATACAGGGTGTATCAGAAATAGGTCCAAATATTAAACCCGATGGTAGATTACAATATATACAAACTAGAAAAAAACATTTCTTTGGCAATGGGACCCTTAAGATATGAGAAAATATTAATTGAAAATTTGGCTCAAAATTGTTTGAGTACCGCAGGATAATAACAAAAATTTGCGTTCAAAGGCATGTTATGCAAAGGAGAGTAAGATAGAAGTGCAAAAAAATTCTTATCACCTGCCACAAACCAATACTATTAGGTATGTCAGTAATTTCTGTTCAATCTGTTGTTGAAGCTGGCAAGCAGTGTTTTTACCAAATGGAAAATTTTACGAACATTGAACATACTAATGTTGTTCTTATTTACGAGGAAGCTCAAGGAAACGCTCTAAGGGCAAGGCAAATGTACTTAGAGCGATATCCTCAGCGCTGCATTCCAAACAGCCGTACATTTACTAGAACAGTTCAACATTTACGGGGTTATAGCACGTATCAACCACAAAACCATCATCGCGGTCGTCCAAGAACAGAAAGGGTTGTTAATGTAGAACAGCATGTCTTGGAATTAGTGGAGGAAGGTCCCAGTATTAGCACTAGAAGACTTGCGTTACAAACTGGCGTTTCTCATTCTACTGTTTGGCGGATTTTGCGGGATCAGGGACTACACCCTTACCACGTTCAACGAGTTCAAGGTTTGCAACCAGCGGATTATGTACGTAGGCACGATTTTTGTGAATGGCTTCTTCAAAAGTGCAACAGCCAACCAAATTTCCTGTTCAATTTATTATCTACTGATGAGGCAAGATTTACGCAAGAAAGGGTTTTTAATGTCCATAATACCCACATTTGGTCAGATGAGAATTCATGCGAAATAGTGGAACACAGTTTCCAACAACGGTTTACCCTAAATGTATGGGCAGGCATTCTAGGTGATCACCTTATTGGGCCATACATTTTGCCTGCTCGTTTAAATGGAGCTCTGTATTTACACTTTCTCAACGAAATCCTACCAGAATTGCTTGAAAACGTATCTTTAGAGACACGACGTAACATGTGGATTTTGCTTGATGTATTAATATTAATATATGTATATATCTATTAGTTTATTTATTATGTATTGATATATTTCTAAATTTCGTTGTGTTTTTGGTAATATTAAACTTAAGAGCATTTAAATTACTTCGACACCAGACTTGGATTGAATATTTTATTTTATATAGACCAGAAGTTAATACAAACTGTATTTCCCTTCGTTCGTTATAGGAAGGTCAATTATTATTGTCTCATCCGTGAAAAGTTTTTTATTATTTTAATATTCATGTTCCTCTCATATAACTCTGTTTAACTGCGAGCAGTCAGAAATAAGCCATTCTAAACATACTTAAGGAGTGAACATCCTATTACGTTTAAAAATCGGCAAAGTTAATGAAACTTCAATACGGATACAACGTGTATATCAATACATCGATTGCTTTAGCATTTCGAAGTAGTCGATTTAAATATTATTATATTCTCAGTTTTATGATGTTACTATCTGCCATATTAATCTCTATTTTTCGTTTGAAATGGAGATCCTGATACATATACAGCGTGTGTTTTCTTATATGAATCAGCTTGATATCTCAGTTATTTGTATTAAATAATTTACTTTGGGCATAATATTAACAAATATATTAACAATAACATTTAGATATTACCATTATAAACTATTATTTTTTCAAACGTTAGAACCTTTATATTTGGTTATTGCTTGGAAAATAGTTTTCGAATTCAGGCTCTTAGTATAAATTAGTGCGGCACTAATGTAAAATCACAAATTATTACTCTTCATTCAGACAAATATAAATAAAACATTGTGTGTGTGTATATGCATTTACATGGCTTCTAATCACTCTTGAGCATAGCTTATGTCCAGAAGTTGACTATACCAGGTTAAAAGAAGATGCTTGAGCATACCAAGAAAAAGCCTCATTCTACCTTACTTACTAGTTTTTGAAAACATGAACTCTTTAATAATCCCCCTAAAATTTTACAAATATTTTTTGTTATAAAACTTCTCTGCATTCGAAACAAAAATAACCTCAAATCATTAAGTTTGATGTACGGTTTTTTGATATTTTAGTTACAAAACGACTCATTGACCCCATCTTTAACTATAGATTGGCTTTTATAGAACATGCTGTACATAAGTTGTCTACATGGCTGTAAACACTAAAGGAAGATTGATAAAAAACATAAATTCAAGTAGCCTTAGGCACGCTATTTTAAATCATAAGTTTATAATTATCTCATCTAAATTTCAACGTACGTACTACTTATCACATATTGAACAATGAATGAATCAAAAAACTAATTCAGCGATGGTTCAGGATCAACTCAACTATTCAAGCGATGTTGATTTCATTGCTGTCATTAAAATTAAATAAAATTACACACTGATTCCATCAAATTTCTTTATTATATCTAACAAAGTTAGCTGCACCGAGGTTACAGTTGAATGTTATACCTATAGTGGGATGATAATAAGAATGTCTAGACATTTAATCTTTAATTAATTGTATATTTTTACTACAAGCACCTTAAGGATAAACTGTTGGATTTCTAATTAACTCTAAATGTTTACAGTTATGGTTAATAAATGTCAAACTTCTCTATATTACACACTCAACTGGAATGAGTTGTAAATAAGACAAAAATCAAGCATCAAATGTCATTTTTGAAAAATGTTATTGTAATTTAAAGATCTAACGTCATTTTGAAAACTACAAAAACTGCAATCAAATTCCTAATTAATTAATACGTCCGCAGTGAAATACTTCAGTAATTTTTCTATATCATCCAATTTGACAGGTTTAACTACCTTTAAGCAGTTTCTTCTTGCTAGGTATTTATTACTTTTAGTGGGTTATTTGTTAACGCTGCAATCAATTACTAATCACTTTCATTATCGCCAAGTAGAACTAAGAAAGGATCTGCCTTCAACTATCACCATTTAGCAAAAAACCTAACCATAATCGCATCATCGCTAACAAGAAATCGACGTATGGATTTCTCCAACGAAAGGTACTTAAAGCGACGTTCATACACGAAAATTAATTAAAACTCGCTCGGGAACTTAGATTTATGAGAAAAATCAGCGGTATCTACCAGCTGGTACTTAAAGATCTAATTATCAATTAAGCATGTCTGAGAACGCAAACTTCCTTTAACTATCACACAATATAATAATTCCACGGTTTCTATATGAATTTTCATGAGAAACGGAATAATATTTAAATAGTAAAAGTGAGCCGACTTAAAAACATTTTATAGTGCAGTAAATAAAAATTTTATTGGTATCGCATTAAAAAGCCGCTTTCTCTCTTTACACGCTTTGAGTAGAATAATACCCCGCGGTATTAATACAATTTTGTCTAAGAACTGGAAATGACTTCACTACTATTACATATTCACTTAAATCACAAAACCAGCTAAGCAAGCAGAACCAGATTTCATTCTAAAATTGTGTACAATATTTCATTGTTGTCGCATTATTCCAAGGAAAGAGAAATATGCAACTGGGTCAGAATCAGCGAAACCAGTTCGAGATTTACAGAATTTGCTTAGAATTGGCCAACTTGTAGAATTAATGCAATTACTTTAAAATAATTTGGCCATTTTATCACAATTCATTCGAAGTAATTAACACTACCTTTATAGTTTCTAGCACAAATCTTTAATTATGGTAATATTTACTTATAGTCTATTCGTACGTGTATTACTTGAAGATCAATGAAATTTACCTAATAAAGTACAAAGAATCAATTAATATCTAATATTAATCTGAACACTTTCCTTTTCTATACTTCAAACTATTTTTATATGTTTATAACAGACTAATTATTTGTATCAAAGTTCTAAGGTCTCATCAGACCACAATGTACACAGGCTATGAGTACTTTTAAACTCTTATCTTTAGAATGAATGACTCAAAAACCATACTTAACTTCTCTTTTCAAATTAATGAAAAAACGTCTACTCTTAAGCGTTTTTAAATATTTTAAAACATCGGTCCAACAATTCCTAATTTTAGACAAACAGCGGAAGTTGTGATGGAAGTACTACAAGCTTCAAGATGCAGAATTCAGCTTCAAAATGTAACGTCGTAATATTTTCACATATATCATTTTGATATTTAGTTATTTTGCTTCTTTACTATCTTCTTAATAACTTCTACGATCGTGTGCGAATTAATATGTTGTAAGTAGGGAAACAGAGCAACTTTGATTCGAAAATTACTCGAAAAACTAAGAAATATACTGTTTACGATGGAAGAACTCTTGACAGCATGTGGCCATTTGTTTTTAAAACTATATAAAACATTGACCGACACTGAAATAATAAAATTCTATCAGTCCAGTCAAACACCATGTATGTGTACTACAAGATGTACAAATATCAACTGCTAAAAACCGTCCACATAAAAGAAATATTTGTTTGTTCTATTAAATGTTTATGTATACACTTATACTCTGTTTTTATATTTCCCGCTGTAAACAGAAATTTGCAACAGACACTAACTTTGTTTATTGCTATAACCATTTACAACAAAGAACCACTTATAATAACAAACACAAACGTTTTAGTATCAACAGCAAGTAATTAGATAGTCATTAATTACTATTGTAATAGGAAATATTCCCTTTGACTTGAATGCCTTGCTAGGGTCGTTTTCGTACGGAATCGATAAAATTCTTACACTTTTCCAACATTTAGTATAATTACTGATGTTTATCATCTTTCCTTTGGCTAGGCAATCCATTCTCTGGGGACCTAATTAACCAATAATCCGCAAATTATCAATCGGATTCAAATCGAGAATATTATTTGCTAGATTTCTGTTCATCAAAATATTTTTTCAGAAATCTCGGTACATAGTTGCTGAAAAATTACTCCGCCGTTGGTATCAACTCCGTAACCAATCTTTACTTTGTACTTCTGTCTATACCTTATTCCTTCAATTGACACAACAACTCCCAACCCCATATATAGGAGAACCGCTCGTAGAACATCTTGTTTTGAGTATTTATGTTTGTCTGTTTAACCATTGTGAGCTACTGATAACAGCACGTAATAGCAATCTTCTGTAATTCTGCTTCTTGGCCCGTCTTCGTCTGTCTGACGGCCAGTCTTCCATATTCTGTGAATTTTCTGTGCATTGTTGACTCATAAATTGTCAATCCAACGGCTACCACATTGGTTGAAGGTAAAAGCTAATTTTCCTGTTTATGATGCAAAAATCGTCGCCTTTCGCAGTTATCTTTCTCTTCTTTCCCCATCTTCCTACTAGCGTCAATCAACTCAATATCCCTTTTTTGCTTTAATATTTTGTTGATGTGTCATAAAGGCGGAGGCCAATATTTATTTTAGTTGGACAATTCATTTTCTGGACATCAAATTGGCTAATAATCCACAAATTATCAATCGAGAAGATTCGTTGCAAATTTTCTTTTTTTAAAATATGTTTTTATGTACCTCGATACATACTTTTAAAACTGAATCTTGCTGGAAAACTACTACAGCGCTATAAGCAATCTCCACTCCTTGTACTTCTGCCTATTACTCATTCTTCCAATAGGAATTCCTTAAGGGGGCTCATATTTCTTGGAAGTAATATTGATCATTCAAAACAAGTAATGCTATTCACAAATACAAGAAATGTCAGCGTGTAAAAATACGAATTAGTATCAAAAAGTCAATTAACTAAATATTTCTCCACATTCTTAATCAAGATTCAACGTTTGATTTGAGGTTATAGCGAATTTAAACAAGTGGACGTCATATTTAACACAATAGTATTGCCATAAACGTAAAATAGAAACAGAAATAATCTTATACTGTAGAACTGCGAAGAGGTAACGTTGTATCAACTTTAGGGCAACGCGAGTAAAATCATGACTTAAAGGGAAATCAAAGGAACCCGATAGGAAATTAATGAAAACATAGTAATGCATTTGTTCAAACGAACTGAAATAGCAGAATTTCTTAGTGCATAAACACATGTAACATATTAAAAGTAAACAATATAATAATGGAATGTTCAAATTCAAATTCATCATCATCATCATCATCAAACAGCTCATGTTGTCCACTGTTGGACGTAAGCCTCCCTTAAATCATTCTAGGGCATTCTATGTTGTGCGGCCTGTATCCAGTTTCCAGCCACTCGTTTCAGATCGTCACTCCATCTGGTAGGTGGCCTCCCTCTAAATCTTCTTGCCTGGATTCATGGTTTCCATGGTACAAGTCTTTTTGTCCACCTACTGTCCTTCATCCAAGCTATATGTCCCGCCCAGTTCCATTATGATTTCAATAGCGTCTCCTGGTCTACGTCTGATGGTTGTATTTGGGACTTTATCTCAGATTAATACCAAGTATTGATAGTTCCATTTTACGTTGAACTATCTGTATTTTATCAATAGATCTTTTTCAAGGGTTGCCTAAACATGTTAAAAATGACTGCACCTATATGATACAGTACTCTCGCTCCATTTTCTCCTCTATTCTTCAAACAAATAATCGCACTGTTCACATGAATTCGCACACTACAGTAATAAATCATTTAAAATGTAACTTCTTAAAGTGTTGTCTCCTATCGGAGGTTACCCAACATTATGGTAATTTTCACCTTTGACATTGCTACTCTAACCAGATCTATAAACGTGCAGTTAAACCATTCACGCAAGTTCCTTAACCAAGACATTATGCGCCTTCCTATACTACTTTTTCCTTTAATCTTTCTTTCTCCACATGCCTAAGGTATTCTAGTTTTCGTCTTTTAATAGTATCCAATACTTCTCGTTTTTGGTTCTTCAGTTGCAATATCTCTTATTTGTTTTTCTTTTCGCCCATGGTATGGGTGCCGACATATTAATCTATTTTTAAGTAAAGAACAATTATAATTGCAATTTAAAAAATTCTTAGAAGTTCTGAGATTTATTTGGGAAATTAAAGACATAAAACAAATCATCATCATCATCATCATCATCATCTAAAGTCATAAAACAAATCTTAAAAAATGCTTTCCTAGGTTTTCAACACAGACGAAGCACATATTTCTTCTAATATTTAAAAATACCTGTTCACACTAAAATTCTTCTTCTATTATTGCAACACGAAAAAGTAATAATTAGAAATCACTTTATCGTTTACTGAATTATATGATGAAAATAAAATTGAATTTTTCATTCCTGTTTCTTTGTAAGAACATGTAATTTCCTTTCTTTGCTAATGAGGGCGCTCATATAATAAAATTCGAAGTAATACTATAATTAAACGTCGGCAATAATTAAAACCCAAGCAGAACCTGAAGTGAAATTTTTCCCATGGTGTATGAAATGAGATTTCAAGAATGTCTATATAATAAATTAAAAAGAGACACGATGTAGCGGAAGTTAGTTAACTAACAAACGGGTAACACGAAAGCAAAAATGATTTTACGTAACTCAATTACGGCTCATCGTAAAACAGTGAGAGAACAAACTGTAAAAATTTAAACACCACTAATTAGGCACAATGCAAACTACACTTTTCGTCTAGCTGCGGATTAAGACGAAGTTCAAGGGATCAATGACCAAAAGAAGTAGCAGAAGAGTTGACAAGGACCGTAATGACCGGGCTCGATCGGCGAAGGAATTTATTCGAATACGTGTATGGACGTTTTCCATCTGCTGGCCTTTGGATTTCATTATAGACACCGCTTGATCGAGGCGTAAAATTGTAAGAAAATTGCATTAGCTGCGCTTTAATCCTCGGCCAACTTCTTCCACTTACAAAAGACTAGTGCGCGAAGTTATGCAAGTGAAGTTACTTTGGACTTTTAAATTGAGCGCTTGTTTTCTTCTTTTTGTTCTTTTAATGTTGGTTATGTTCAGTCATTGTTAAACAGCGTAAACGGCTTCTTTTGAAGTTCGCAAGAATCAGTTCTGGTTTTAATACGTGTTTTTAACCCAGTCTTTAAACAAATAGCCGGAAATGTTAAGTAAATAAAAATACATTACGTAAATTATACATATAAGATATTTAATAAACCAATTGTTTAGATTTAAAACACCTAAATACAACATATACTTCAAAACTATAATTGAAATAATTCTCATTGAGAGATTTGCAGTTTTACTAGATTTCTTATTACAAAAGTATGTGATTGTGTGTGTGTGTGTGTGTGTTTTATTGTAATACGTAATAGCACAAGAGGCTTAATGTTGCCGGTAAAATTGGATGCTAGTACGTAAGTTGACTGTCTAGTAACTTCGCCAGTGAATTGTACAAAAAATAATAATCGGCTAGGCAAGTAACTTTGACAAATTTCACGAGCAAAATTGCTCATATGTAACATATTTGAGTAATAACAAACATTAAACTTTTTCTGGGCAAATTCAATTACGTACGGTATCCACCATGACTATTCCACGAAAAATGTTTTCTGTATCGCTCAAAAAATAATTTTTTTTTAGAATCCGTACATCTGATTGGTTGTTAGCAGCACAGTTAAACGGTCTTTACCGTCTAAACGGTCATGAAGTAAAGATTTTTTCTATTTTCTACAAAATTCAGAATTCGAGGGGGATATGTTAAAAAATATACTCCAAACTATTTAGAGCGGTGTGTAAAAGTTCTTCATTACCAAAGCGTGTAATTGGTTCTTGAAGTTCAACGTAACTATTATACATAATTTTATTAAAATAGATTTAGATATCTTTTCATTACTATATCATTAGTCTATCTGCTTACTATGATCTTGGATATTCTTTAGAAAAATTGAAATAGACACTGTTGCCTAAATCCGTAAGCACTTTCCTATACATCTGAAAAATAAAGAGATGATTAGAAATTACATAACGCTGGTTTAAAACTGTTTTGTATAAGAAATACCTTCTGTATTCTAATCATACACACCCTCACTAAATTTAGGACATTATTTGAGACATACATGTCATCAAAGCTGCACCATGTCGTCACAGAAGAAACAGATGAAATTATCCAATGAAAGGTATGTAATCATTTAAAATCATAAAGAAAAAGCTTTCACCCGTGAAATCGCTAATAAAGTGCAGTGTAATCAATCAATCGTCGTTCAAGTAATTAAAAAATATGTCGCAATTGGAAAAACAGAAGATAAACCCATTGTGTTAAACCAAACATAATCTCTACTAGAGATGAAGTTGTGTTAAGAGGAACCAGTTTGGGACAGCAGCTTCAATTCTACAGAACTGACCAAATTATAGTCAGAAGCTTCTGGTTTGATTTTGAGCACATCTACTGTGAGAAGAAAACTGTTCAACCTTGAACTCGGAGAATGTAGAGCAAGCGAAAAATTATTACGTTCTATGAAACATAGGCTCAACTGTTTGCGATGGGCAAAGGACAGAATAATGGCAAAAGGTTCTATTCAGCTATATTTATTATCAAGAATCATGCTGGTAATACGTATATTAGAAGGTTTCCTGGGGAAGAATTTCGCCAAAATGTGTACTTTCAACAATAAAACACCGGACCTCTTTTATAGTAGGGGGGGTATGTCTGCCAACCGCATTGGTCGACTGCGTGCCTCCTCTGAAATAATAAATACATTAAATTACTGCTTAATGGGAAAATTTGTTTGGAGAAGAAAAGTTTATTTTTCAGAATGACCATGCACAGTGTCATTGTGCAAAAATGGGTTACTCTTAGATGTCGACCAATAAAATCGATAGAATGGATGGACCAGCACAATCCCCGGACCTTAATTCCATCGAAATCGTGTGGCAAACGATAGCTAACATCATTTCGAAGAAAAAACCAACAACAAAATAGATTTAATAGAAGCACCTACCATTGCCTGACCTCACTGCATCTTTAAGGAATAACTTAGAAAACTGGTAAATTTCATGCCAAATAGCTGCAAATTAGTCAAGAATTGTCATGAGCAAAGACTAGCCGATAAATTATGTACTAAATTATTCTAATATTAACCAGCATGTTTTGTAATATAACTATAATAATTACATACTTCTTCTTCTTCTTCTTGTAGTGCCGTCTCCTAACGAAGGTTGGCTACCCTCAAGGTTATTTGAACTTCTGATACAGTAGTAAGAAATACGGATTTTGTACTTTTCCGAACCAAGTACGTAGATTTTTAAGTCACGATATCCTTCTTCTTCCCGCACTTCTTTTACCTTACCCTGAATAATTAAATGCATTAACTAGTATTTCTGATTTTGCATTATATGCCCCAGATGTTCCATTTTCAATTTTTTGACCGTGTTTACAACTTCTCTCTACCTTCCCCATTCTTTGTAGAACTGTCTCATTGCGTACTCTATCAACCCAAGGTAGTTTAAGAACGCGGCGGTATATCCACATTTCGAAAACTTCCATCTTTTTAACTGCGTCCATACTTCTAATCCACACAAGAGGACGTAACATCGTACAATTCGCATGCAAAGTTGTAAATTTAGATCGCGGCAGTAGTAGTAAGCAAGCTTCTTCAGTTTTAGAGATGCTGCTCCGGCTTGCTCTATCCGACTCTTAATTTCTAGACTGTGGTCCAATTTCCCATTTACAATAAATCCCAGGTATTTATACTTTTCTACTTATTCAAGCCAATTCCCTTCAATCATAATGTTAGTTTGCACATTTCTGATTTTACTGACTACCATAATTTTAGTTTTTCATATTTATGTTCAAACCAAAGTGATTGTTAGAACTATTAACACTATCAATCAGCTGCTGTAAGTAGTGCATGTTTTCCGCTAGTAGAACGATATCATCTGCATAACGCAGGCTATTTAATCTTTTTCCGTTTAGGTTGATCCCTTCTTGGCTGTTTTTTAATGCGTCTGTGAATATCGCTTCAAAGTAGAAGTTAAACAATACTGGAGACAAAATGCTATCTTGCCGCACCCTCTTAGTATTTTGATCTGTTCAGTTGATTCCCCCTTAATTTGGGCAGGAGCTGTTTGATTCCAATAGAGGTTCATGATGACACGTACATATTTATTGTCCAGACCTATTATTGTTAAAATTTCTAGAAGTTTTTCATGTTGCCCACAATCGAAAGCCTTTTCATAGTCAACAAAACAGGCGTCAACGTCGACATTCGTATCTCTACATCTTTCGACTAGAATTTGCAAGCTCAATAGAGCTTTTTTGGTGCCTAATCCGTTCTTAAAGCCAAATTGAGATTCACTAAGCAGTGATTCACATCGTTTATAAATCCTATTATGAATTCTGAATTATCTTTAGAAATATTTTTAGTGTTTGGCTTATAGTTTGATATTCGCTGCATCTCCTAGCGTTTGTTAGCTTTTGGGATGGCTACAAAGGTTGATTAGGTATAGTTCCTGTGTGGTATATCATGTTAAATAATTTGTTAATTTATTCCTGTGTCATCGAGCATATTTATCATCCTGTGTATACTTCATCCGGTACGAGAGCCTTGCCGCTCTTAGCATTTTTAATTGCGTATATCACCTCTTCTTTGGTTATGTATGGCGCAGTACTTGCGTCTATAGAATTATGTTGTGGAATTCTGTTGTCAATAAATAACTGCTGTATAGACACTTTCTATGTTTGTATCTTTTCTTCTGCACTTCATTGTATATTTCCAATAATGGTCTATAGTTTCCTGTAACTTCCTTAATCTTCTTATGTAAATTGAATGTATTGTAATTGTTATCCAGTTCTTCGATTTCACTACATTTATCAATCAACCACTTTTCTTCTGCTTCTCGTATTTTGCTACGAGTTACATACAATAATAAAATCCAGGTAATTTTAAATAAATGTTTTATTTCGAGTTGTTTTTCCTTAATAAGCAAAAATTGAATGTGTTAGCTCTCCTGTATAGTATTTGGATATTTGTGTGGGTATGTATATTGATTATCTAATAAATATATATATATATATATATATATATCAATTTACGCCGGGTAGCCCAGTGATAAGAGGGCTAGGCTCGCAATGCGAAGTTCTCGGTTCGAACCTTGGGATAGGTAGAATTTTTTTTGTAATTCCTAAGGTCGGTATCGAGCTTGGTAACGATTCGATGTTGGATTACAATTAACGGCGCTTCTCCTAACCACTGCCTGACCAAGAGAAGTAACAAGGCCACACACAACACCATACACACAATTAACACAAATAGTGAAAATGTAGAGAGCGAATGTAGTTGAGGGGAGCGGGAGAAGCGTGATGCAAGTCCAAAGGGGACCCATCACCTTCAATTAATCCCGAATGTATGAAAGGCAAACCTCGCCACCGTAAGGTAGAAGAAGAATTGGTAAAAAAAAAGAAAGATATATTAATTTATTGCACGTTTACCGGTAAAAACGAAATTCTAATACATTTTTTATAATTTTCGGGAAAACCTTTGACCATTTTTAATATATGATGTGTTATACCTAAATTTCCGTTCCAACTGCCATTTTAAGTACTCCAAATACTAGTTCCAGGATCATTCAGTATTACTGTACGATAATTTCATGACAATTCAGAACAATCAACAAGTACCACCGTCATGGGTATTGTAGATTAAGTCTGACAGTAACGTTACATTATGTGAGCAAGGAAAAAGGTAACAATTTGTGTGAATTCTTTAAGTAAATATAAATATTACTCTAATGTGCGAGAACATAGAATTTTCGTTTATAACAACGTACATCCATATACACCAGTACCTTTTGTAAATTGTGCTAACGCATCGCAGGCCAAATTAATTTTTCCTATCGATTTTGTGATCCTTGTTTAATTGTCTAACATTATCTTACATTTATAATGTTGATTTTTTAGTCCGCCAGGTTTCTGCTTGACTAGACTTTCAATTCTCTAAAATCACTGAGTTTTTGCAAATGCAATCATAAAAATTATAGTAAATGTAGTTGTTTTCCATTTCATTTGTGTATTTCGTTTTAACTTCTTCTATTGCCCTTTCTGTTAATATTTCCAATTTACTTGCTTCTTACCGTTTCAAATATAACTTTGACTAATACCCCATTGTGCTATATCGAAAAAGATTTCTATTTAGACACATCAATCTTTAATATACAGGGTGTCCCATGACGTGACGTCACTACTACTATTTGATACAAACTGTCTACGTCACTATGGAAATGATATTATTTACTTGTATGTCATACAGTAAAGCACCTTAAAGTTGATTTATCCGCTTGCGCTTATTAACAGTGTTGATAATATTTATTTTTACAACGCGAGAATACACCGATATCCATTACATGTACGGTTTTTGTGATGGAAATTCAGTAGCTGCTGCTTGAGAATATGGGTTGAGATTTCCAAATCGGCTGCTACCAGACGGACGAGTTTTCCAACGAGTGCAAAACCACCTACATGAACACGGAACTTTCCCGAAACCATTGACTGTGCGTCCAATACAGCAAGTGTTTAAAGTTTGTGATGAAGGTGACATTCAATCAAGATTACATTTCTTCAAGGTTATGAGACTACTAGACAATGAGAACAACATACTGCGAGAAATTGACAATAGCCCCAGCACCTCGGTTCGTCGTGTATCTGCATATGTTAATGTACCACGAATGAGAGTTTGGAGAACATTAAAACATCATAGTTTATATCCATTTCATATCCAGCCTGTTTAGCCCTCTTACCTACAGATTTCACTAGTCGTATGGAATTTTGCCGCTGGATCATTCAAAATCGAAACCTACATAAGAGATTTTATTCACGGATGAGGCAAAATTTACAAGGAATGGATTAATGAACAGAAAGAACAGCTACTCTTGGGATTTGGAGAATCCACACGAAACCACAGTGTCAATTTTCAACATAGGTTCCCAGTAAATATCTGGTGTGGAATTATTGATAACATGCTCATTGGTCTTTTCGTTTTTGAGAACCATTTAACCACCGACAGATTTAAATTTTTTAGACGATCATTGGGAGGATTGTTAGATGTCCCTCTGGCGATCAAACATGATATGTGGTACCAGCACGATGGTGCCCCTGCGTACTTTGCGTTACGGGTAAGACAATTTTTGAATCAACGGTTTAAACAGCACCCCTGGCCCCCAAGATCTCCGAATTTAACTTGTTTAGATTACTATTTTTGGGCCATATGAAAGCTATGGTATACCAAACTCTATCAGAGACTGTTAAGATCTTAGGAGACGCATTTTTGAGGCTTCAAAACTGATTCGGAATAACAATTAAAATTACGTAGGGCAACCAGATTTCTCTTGAGAAGAGCCAATGTGTCTCGAGATCAACTGTGGCCATTTTGAACAATCTTTATTGTGAATTTAAACTAAAATAAAAATAAATATTGGGATTTCTGAAATTGTAATTATTTAATTAATAATAATTTAACATTCTGTATTTTGAAAACGGTTTGCTTTAGGGCATAACTGTATTAGAATTTTTAACTATATTTGGTCTAAAGATTACGTACAAGAAGTAGTGACCTCACGTCGTGGGACACTCTGTATAAGTTTGATGTCAGACAAATTAATATGTAACCTACAAATGGTTCTTTGCGGTTGTGTAGTTAAAGGTAACTACAACGTAATCACGTAGATCTTAAAGGAAATCTGTAACTTTTTAGATGATCTTTCGGTAAGTGTTGTGGTTTTCTCATCCTGTGATTGCGTCAAGCATAAAGTTATCCATTTCACTGCATGCAAACAATACAACAATTGTACATTCTTTAAATTCCCGGCTCGGCTCCTTTATCAGTTCCACTTATCAACACCACTATCATTTAAAAATTAAGTAAATACAGGAAACTTAGTAGTGAAGTCCCAAAGCAATTTAAATAGTTCAGTCTTCAAACTACCAAATTGTACATCATTAAAAAATTATTATTATTTTGTACAGCGTGTTATTTTATTATATGTTCCTATACACAAGCCACCAACAGAAGCATAAAAGATCAAGCCCATCCACCGGCAGCTTCCTGCTGCATTAAAAATTAAAGTTTACTCACAAAAACCGGCGTCGTTGGACAACGCACAATACGCAGCTTCCAATAATCGGGGATTCGGGAAAAATCGCCTCTGAAAGGTGGATATTTCTTTTATAATTCCGTGCTAGGGTAACGGAGTCTTCAAATGACAATAACTTTAGTAAAGGTTACGGAAGGATACCGACACTTCCCTAATCAGTACCTAAATATTAAAATTACAAGCATCCATAAAATGAGTACGATTGTTCAGGGAATTTTCGTCATAACAGGTGTTAATTGTTTTTTGATTATTTACGTTAAATGGACGTCAACAATTCTATATTTACTTTTGAAATAACTAACTTAGCAGTAAGACAACCATTTGTTTTTAATTTAAGTTTAAATATGTATACATAGTTAAAAACATATTTAAATTAAATTTAAATTCAAATTTTGTTATATTTATTAAACAATTATAGAAACCAACTACGGCATCCCGAAAATTTGATTCAAGTAATACTATCCCGCGGTAATTGGCCTGAAAAACACTATTAATCTTCTCCACACTTCTGGGATGATTAATCAATTTTTGATGTCATAATTGTCATAATTATGGTAGTTAGCCATTAGTCTGTTTTGCAGGGAACGCCTACTCGCTTAACATGTGTTCAGACTCAAAAATCAATATAAGATTTAAATTTTCCTTTACCTCCACTGCCTAGCAAGAAACTACGAGACCGGTTGCACCAGAATTTATTCATAATCACATTTATATCCACAGTTCTTAATCAGTTTTTGAGCATTTATATGAACACGCGTATCAGATGGAAAGACGGACACCTGCTTGTTTACTTGCTTACAAAACGCCACACGAACAAGTGCAGCATGCATTGATACTTGGGTTCAGACATTATTCCGACATTCACTATCTGCCGATAGGAATTCGGGGACTTCGGGAGTTTCCGCCCCAGCAGGAACCGAAAAACTCTGCAGGAACACAACTGATCCGTTCCTGCGGTTGCTGTATAAAAAGTTGCCTATTTGGTTTCCAAATAGCATCAACCTCAGAAGTTAGAAGAGACCATTACAGTATCCTCTAGCGTCGCCAAATTGAATTACGTGTACAGGCTGTCGTACCGGTAGATGTCTCTATCTGTTTATTAACTGAAATCGAGAAAACGCGATTGATAATCTTATAAAATGGGTTGCCTAACTAAGAAAAACGAATAGGATTGCATTCTAAAATTTATATACGAAAATCCATTCAAAATTTAATGCTAACAGAAATTTAGAATGTACCTATCAATTGAGATGGGATGGTAAAATTTCTGCTACAAACTGTGTTGAAAGTTTCGAAAAAAGCAGGAATCGTAAACTACAAATTAAACAAACAAAACGAATTGAAATCTAAAATAATAAAAAGACTGTTGTAGCTACCAAACAAAACAAAAGTGATGAAATGACAAAAAAAGGGAAACTAAAGAGTTTAAAGAAAATAATAAACCCGCTCGTCTAAAGAGTACTTTTAGGTAAAATATGACAAGAAAGTTAGTTAGCAAACAGAAACAAAATATAAATAATTGTTCACCTTCCGATGTCGTTCAAAAAGAATAAAGAAATAATACTCGTAAACACACAAAATAATTTGTTAAACAAAAAAGAGAACACGTAATAAAAAAATTGCAGAAGTATATACAACTGTAACTAAAATGACAAAAGCATAACTTGAAGAAAAACGAAGGGAGGATAGAGAAAGGTACAGGAATAAAAAATAAGGATTGGCAACTAGTATAAGCGATTTAACGCCTAAAAGTCAAAACAGAAAAGCAAACAGTGGAAAAGAACTATTTAAAGATATCTCAGCAGAAAAAACCTTAAGAAGTTCCTGGAAAAGATAAAACCACGTTATTGTCCCCCGGAAAGAAAGTATTTTAGGTACGCAGAAGAGCAAGAAGACATAAAAGAGTATTATTGGATTCCTTCTAAAATATGCACAAGAAGTGCCTAGAAACCGAAGCAAGACACAAGATTTCGTTAACAACTTTTTGATAATTTAGATATTGTACATTGCCAAACTGCACTAGGTACCAAACGCTCAGATGATCTTCTGAAAGTTTTGGTCTGCGACGAGGGACATAAATTGCATGGTTAAACATTGCCCAAAATGCAAATATATAGTTTATAATTTGAAAATCTTCAAATAAACAAAGGTTTACGCTTCATTTCAACATTCCAAATTTGTGAAAATACTCCTGAAATTAAATACAAGGACCGCAGAAGACTACCATATCACATGTTTTATTAAACACGAAGTCAGCCAATTGAACATTTTTCTATGCCGGTTTTGCATCAAAAAAATCAAGTGTAATCTGTTATTTTATAATTATTCTTCATATGAAAAAAAAAAGATGAGTATATGTGTTTAATTTTTCTAAGTATGTAACATTTCGGTTACAAATCATTATTACGGTAACGCCCATATATAACTTTTTTCAAGTCTACTTCATCATTTGTTCACAAAATCTTCTTCTTCTTCTTCTTACCTCTTTTACCTGCAAACCGCAAATAAATATCAATAGAAAGATAAAACAAAATTGTTCATGAACTTTGGGTTTCAAAATATAAATTATGATGAATATTAATGCCTTTTTGGGATAATTTAAGTTATCAGATTAAATTTACACTTTAATGTAAGTCATCCATTGAATAATATCACTTCAGGAACGATTTTATGTGGATTTTGCGTAAGCTACGAAAGTTACATAGCATCTGTACAGTGTTATTGATATGGGGCCTCGGTGGAGTAGTGCGGATACGCACTGTCACTAGAGGTCACAAAGAAATGCGGCCGATCGGCTGGGGCGTTCGAATCCCAGCTGGGGCGACCGCATTTCGCTTAGTTAAGTTTAGGGTGCATGTTGCATGAATGTTTAGTATGTAAGGGACGCTCGCACCCCCCTGAAGTAATGCGAAAGCGGTTCTTGGGGGGGGGGGGGTAACGGTAGTGAATGAATGAGAAAAAAAAGTGTTTTTTAAAAATTCTGGTCATTTAGGTCTTTTATTTTTTGTTAGTTTAGAAGTTCAAATTATCCCATTATGTGAAATACACCCTTAAAGGATAGTAATATCTAATAAAGTGTAAAAATTTCATTCAACTAGATTCACATAATCGCTAACATATATTGATTTTACGGTATTTTAGCACTACCTTTGGCAATATTTTATCATCAGTTCTTATAATTTCATAATTTTTTCACCTTGTTTCAATCTTGGACATGTATTCGGTCGATTAAAAAAAAATGCAATTTGAATGACCGTCCATTAATGTAACGTAACAGTGACAGTGGAAAACGCTAATTTTAACTTATCATTAGTCACTTTAGTAGCTTCTTAAGTTAATAATTCTTGAAATAATATATTTATTTTTCCTTGCTAGAATGCATGGATGCTCTCAAACTACTACAATGGTCTTCCAGAAAAATAATATCGTCTTCATTAAATTTACAGTCCTATTTTCGAGGAGGCGCTTGAACATTACGAAATATTAGTGTTCAATAATTAGAAAATAAATTATCCAAATAATCTGCTACTTACAACAATTCACAATCTTA
Source organism: Limonius californicus (assembly GCA_014611495.1). Classification (NCBI taxonomy): domain Eukaryota; kingdom Metazoa; phylum Arthropoda; class Insecta; order Coleoptera; family Elateridae; genus Limonius; species Limonius californicus. Next base: position 26,190 of record JABXWE010036522.1, read on the forward strand.
ATTTTCTAACGAAACAATTTAATTAACACGAAAATATTTGATATTTATTCAAAGTAATTCGTATTTACTTTAATGCACGTATTGCAAAACGATCTAAAAGTTTTTGAAGACAGTAGGTGAACGCATCCGAAGAAATTGCATTCAATTCGGCGGTTACCTTTTTCTTCACATCCTCTACGGAAAGAAAAGATAAAAAACCTGCTGCTGCCAAGTCAGATGAATAGGGTAAATAAACACTTCCCACTACGCTATGTTTGCATGACAAACTGACAATTAGTGCAGGATAAGCAGGTGCATTGTCATGTAACAAAAACCAAGTATGCTTTACTTAAAATTGCGGCTACAATAATCTCTTCATTACTTCCACGTAGAATGTAATATTTACTGTTCAACTTTCAGGCACAAATTCTTAAGGGATCATACCCTGCTTCGCAAATAATGTTTTTTGGGTGCTCCTGCATTTTGTCTCAGTATCGTACTGAAACACCCATGAAGAACCATCAATGACAATGCACTTAAGAAATTTTGCATCTCAACGAAATGTATGCACGATGTAACTCTTCCTGTTTTTGGCCATGCGTAAGGCTGTGTGAGACGAATTTTGCACAAATCATCCTTTTCCCCCAATCTTAATGCCAAATTTGTCGATGTTTAACTCATCTCATTATTCAGAAATCTTTTGCCTCAATATTACAAACGCTTGCCACCGAATCAGCATTTCGAGAGATGGGGGCGCCCGGTTTTAACGTTATCTTGAACATGATCACATGCATCTTTGAAATGTTTAAACCATTCAACCATACAAATATACTTAAGATGTTATCACCGTACACAGTTTTCAACATTTTATAAATTTTTCTTAGAATTTTCCGTTTTTTAGAGCAAAATTTAATATCCACTCGTTGCTTCGTGACGACTGACAAATGTACGTACTAGCGTCCTGTACAGAAACTAACAATCGTTCTATTTCCACTTGACCCTCTTCTACTTATAAAATTGTGAACTATTATATGCTGCTCTAATTTTGGCACAGGTTTTAGGTGACGTAACTTTTAGATTGTATAGTATGCCTGATCGCAATTGTTTTTGGAACCCATGTCAAAATTTAATTAGTTCATACTGTAATAATTGAAAAAAAAACATTAAGTTTGTGAAATAAAAAGCTTAGTTTAGACTGTTATGGTTTATCTCCGTTTAGAAAATATGTAATAGAGTAATAGAAAAAAGAACAAACAGCAGGCTGAGAAAAGGTGAGAGGATGGAATAAAGGAAGTAACGCAAAAGCAACATAAAGAGGGTTGGTAGCGGCGATGAAAATGGCAACCAACAGGAAGCAAACTAGATAGTTCTGAAGACCTAAATCGATAGTGTAGAATACTAAAATGTAGATTAGAGCAACAACATAAGTTAAGATACCTGATAAAGGTACGTTTTAAACAGTTCTATACCAGTGGCGGCTTGTACTAAAGGGCACAAGGGCACGTGCCCACCCAACCACCAAGATAAACACAGAAAGAAATTCGCATGTAATTCAGTGCATTATTTTAATTTCATTATTTTAACGATGGTATCAAATTTTCCTTCCGCACCAAAGGCGCGGCTAACACGCTCAAAACTATGTTCCGGGGAACGCTCTGATTTGTACCTATTTAGAGGATGATTCGGTTGCCTATCGGTTATTTTCGCTATACGCGATATACCAGGCGAATGGGGCACCGAGCACATTGTTCCCGTTTGCAGTCAACGTTTGAATTTGCACTTTGGAGCGCTGTTTTCGCGCAATCGCGCGTTTGCATTCAAAGGCGAAAGTGACGTTTTTTCAATGATGGAAGTTAATTGTGTGCAAAAAGATCGACTGAACGCATTGGCGGTCCTATCAATAGAAAAGAAGTTCGTCCAGTCTATCCCGGATTTTGACAACAAAGTCATAGACGTCTTTTCCAGCATGAAAAATAGGAGAATGGATATTATGTACAAAAAATAGGTAAGTTTTTTCTTGTGCCCACCCTCTTTCTTAACTCACGAGCCGCCACTGTTCTAAACATCTGTGTGAACCTCCCTTACACTGAAAATGTATGTTTTTCTTCTTTATTTCTTCCGTGAGACCTGTATCACACGGCACAGAATTTTGTAAAAACCTTTGTTCAAAATTCCGTAGAATCATGTTCTAAAACGTACAGAATTTTGTACAAAGTCGCTCGAGTTCTTTATTGCTGCAGCTTGTTTGCTCTGCCGTGCGTTCATGTAAAACAAATAAATAAAAGCGCTACGAACTTATGTATTAACCTTCTATAAAATCTTGTTAGAATTCCACTTTATCGACAGTCACATGACTATTTTGACAGTTTTCTCACAGATGTCAACGTAATTTGCACCTATTTGCGCATGCTCACAGACAATTTTGTACAAAATAAAATTCTGTTCTGTGTAATACGTGTTTTACTGAATTTTGTACAAAATTCTGTGCCGTGTCATACAGGCCTAAGAATAAAAATGGAGCTTATATTAAACCCGGACATACATATGTCAAATCTGATAAAAATTTTAAATAATATTTAACAAATTTCTGTACATTCCAACGTTAATTCTAATAAGTGAATATAAATTTGATTTTATTACATACGAGGTCGGACAAATATGAAACGGGATTGGCACTACTGCGGACGCTATAAGAAACTGACTGTTTCCAAATCATATCCAAATTGTAGCTGGAACTTTCGTCTAAACATAGCTAAAACGGCACCCTGTCAGAACTTGCGTGGTAGGCTGTGCATGCGAATGAACAAATTAGTGCAGCTGTCACATGTGACACAAGTCAAACATGGAGCAGAGAGCGCACATTAAGTTTCGTTTCTAATTGGGGAAAACGGCCACGGAGACATTCGAGATGTTGAAAACTGTGTACAGCGATGACGCCATGTCCCGTACTCGCGTTTTCGAGTGGTTTGCCAGATTTCGTGAAGGTCGGCAGGACCTTTACGATGATCAGAAGCCGATCACAACGAGAAACCCCGTAACGATCGAAAAAGTCCGACAACTTGTGGCGGCTGATTGACGACTGACACTGAGAATGATGGAGCAAGAGCTGAGTATTAGCCGTGAAACCATTACAACCATTTTGGAGAAGGATTTGAAGAAAAGGAAGGTCTGTGCCGAATTTGTCCAGCACAATTTGACCGCTGAGCAAAAACCGCATCGAGTGGACACCTCCCGCGACTTCAATGCAACAACCAACAGTGATCCAAATTTTCTTGATTCAGTTGTTACTGGTAACGAGTCGTGGTGCTTCCAGTACGATCCAGAAAGCAAGAGACAAAGCATGGAATGGCGATTGAAGACGTCTCCCAGGCCAAAGAAATTCCGTCTCCAAAAATCGAAAGTGAATACCATGCTGATCACTTTCTTCGACAGTCAAGGCATCATTCACAAAGAATTTGTGCCACCGGGTGTCACCGTCACTAGCCTGTACAACAAGGGTGTCATGACGCGTTCACTAAAACGCATTCGACGTGTGCGACCGCATTTGGCAGCCTCCGGCAAGTGGCACCTTTTGCACGACAATGCCCCTGTGCATTCTGCCTTGATTGTGAAGACGTTTTTGGCGACAAGAAATGTCCCAGTTTTAGAACATCCTCCCTATTCGCCGGATCTGTCTCCAGCGGACTTCATGCTGTTTCCTCAGCTGAAATTGACCCTCAAGGGAAGGCGCTTTGACGACGTGGAAGATATTCAATGGAATGTTACCGCCGAACTAAACGCACTTCCTCGCGACATGTTTAGCACGCTTTCCGCGACTTGTATCGTCGATGTCAATGGTGCGCAGAAGTTGAGGGAGATTACTTCGAAGGCCGCTAGAGGTATTTTCACCTCACCTGCTTTCTATTTGATCAATCCCGTTATATATTTGTCCGACTTCGTATGAACACCTAATATAAAGGCAACTTAGAATGTTATAAAGTGAAACTGTTCTATTTATGATGAAAACAGATGCAATACCGTGAAGTCTATGAGTCTACTGGAATAATAGTGGAACCTATAAAAATTATTACCTATATAAAGGGGTCAGCTGATGAAAATGCCTTGCCAGGTCAGTCATAAAACCCTATCACTTCAACGTTATTTTTTCTGCTTACAGGGAACAGCCATCTATGGTAATCACTTCTAAAGAACCTTCCTAGTTCCTATTACAAATGCATCTCTCTAAATGTAATATTTTTCTGTCATAAGTTACTGCTATTAAAATTTGATCCTTACTAGTATTTACGGACCTTATTGCACCTTTTCTCTAAGATCTATCACGATTGAAAATATCTGTATTATTTATTTTTTAAGAGATTCCACCAGAATCATCATTTACTTAAGGCACAAGTGATTTATGAAAAATGCTTATTGATTTTGAAAGTTGGAGAATCTTAATCGACAAGGTATTTTATTATTTATATTTTTGAGAAACTTGGTGTTGTAGTACATACAACTCACTAACTGCGACATCTACTAACACAAAAAAGTACAAACTATTGAATTTAACAGGAAACGAACTACTAAAGTTTGGAATGAAAATATATTCTATAATTTTTTATTTTATATTTATTAAAAAATACAATATTAATAAACCTCCCACTCAAAATTTAGTCTCTTATATTGCCACTTTGTACAGATTCTGCTGTATTTCATTTTGTCTCCATTAACATATACCACATACAGTTAAAGAAACAAAGATAATAGAAATTTCAGCAAAAAATGAAATATACTATGCATTACACCAACAATAAGACAATAAATTTTTTAATGTGGCATTTGAATAGAAACCTTCTGAGTTTAGCAATAGCAGCTTTTGAAACAAACTCGCCATTCGTTTTGATGTCATGGTCCCTCCAGGTTTCTCCAAGTTTCAACATATTCCTTCCAAATAACATTAAATCAGAATCTTTCAAACATTTTTAAGGGAAGGGTCAAAAATGTTTACACAGCATTCAGTTTGTTTCTGTTTATTACAACTTATCCATTTAATATGGAACAGGGGAACATATCAGCTAAGTTGTCCTGATCGCTAATCACTAGCAGTCATGTTAATGACAGTTTGGTAATTCCAATAATTTTCACAAACTCAGGTTTGCAAATCTATATTGGCTGAAATTTTCACCACAAACATTTCAATGTTGCTTGAAAAACGCAAAATAACAATACTGAATTGGCAGGAAATCACAAATACAAACATAACAAACTAACAACAAAACCCTGCATGCATTTTCTTAATATTAGTTACACTAAAACGCATTATGATATCTTAAATATATTTTCAATCACATTTTCCATATCTGGGTTTCCACCAAGTCTAGCAACTTCTTGTCGAGCTTCTGCTTCAAGTTGTTCCAATTTCTTTTTAGTGTAATCAAAGCTGCCAAATTTTTTTAGTAACGTCACACAATATTTTTTCACTTCTTCGTCTTGTGTTCGTTGCCGTAAAATATCTATGCAGGTAGCTAGGAAAATTTCTTAAAATATTATGAAATTCATGAATTGCAACTGCAAATAAAGGATACTGATTATCTGAGTATCATGTGGATAGCTACGAAGTGCGTGGATTATAGGAAAACTAAACTTTCCTTCAGTGAGATCTTCACAAAAGCTTTTATTTTCAAAACTCTAAAACAGTGATGTGATTGAATTTAGAATCAGCAAATTATAGTAACTTACAGTTCTGGATGTTAGATTCTTGTAATCATCAATGATTTGGAAAGATAAACCTAAAATTTCTGTAAGTCGTGTAAAATCGGCTTGATTCACGCTAAATATTTGCATTAACCGGATTGCTAGCATGAATAAGCCACCTGTTTCTGTAAAGTAAATCTGAAAATTAATTCAATATCAAAAACATGGTTAAAAAACTTTACTTCCAATGGTCATTTTTATATATTCTTCTTCAGTAGGACAAGTGAAATTATCACGCCAGTAGATTTCCATTCCCTGACCCCTGTGTAATTCTAGTAATTGCTCGGTGTACACTTGTGTTGCCTACAAACATTATATTATTAAAATATAGAAATTCATACAAACTTACCAAATTCAAAGAACCCAGTAAACACACAACAGACACGAATCAGAGACAACTTTTAATCAAACTTCAGGGTGTCCCAAAACTCCTGGGACATAGAGCTACCACGTATTCTAGAGGTCAAAAGAAGTCGATTGACCCAACTTTGTCATATACCAAAATGTACCGCTTGCCCGTGAGAGGAGTTCAAAGTTTACTTAAAAAATCACATTTTTGTATGCTGTTCAGAAACGTGTGAACCAATTTTAATGAAATTTGGTACCTGGGCACTTCAAAGGAAGCCACTACTTTCAGTAACGAAAGAAACCCAAAGAAAATTGGAGAAGGGTTAAAACCACCCCCACGCCCTAATAAATTTGTTCAGATTTTTTTTAAGGATGATGATACGATTCTATGTTTTTTTTTAAGGTGAAGACTTATTCATTAGCTTCATTTTTTGACTCTTGTAAAAACTCCGTAATTCGTATAGTTTCGAAGAAAAAAAATGTTTACTCAAACACTGATAACCGATATTATTATTGCAGGTTTAATTGTATTACAAAATTTAGTTGGCCGTAGACATAAAAATAAAACTTTTTTACAACAAATGTTCAATGTGACCTCCACCTTCATTGATGCAGAGGTCAACACGACGTAAAAAATTGAAATGCACCCTTCTCAAAACATCATCGTTTTCTCGTAGTGCGTTTACACCATTTTGAATTCTGTCTCACAGTTGTTCAGCATTATTAATTTGTACATCGTATACTTTTGTTTTTAACGCTCCCCATATGAAGAAGTCACAAGGATTTAAATCTGGAGACCGCGGTGGCCATTAAATGGGTGCTTCTTGTCCCCTACCAATCCATCTACCAGCAAATTGTTCATTTAGATATTCTCTTACGGCACGTGCAAAATGAGGTGGTGCACCGTCGTGCATGAAAAACATGTTTTTTTGGATTCTCTTTAATATCCATCTATTACATAAAAGCCTCGTAATTAGCAATTAGTCTATTTTGGCAACTCGGCATTTTATTTTTGTATTTATTGCTACATAAGTAACTTAGGTACAAGATGCGAAATAATTTTTTCAATATCAAGTAGCGGTGATTATTTTATTTCTCTACACTTTTTGCCACTAAAATGAGGCATCTTAGTCAAGTTGCAAAAGCTATAGCATTGATTAAAGTAAGCTGCACCTTTTGTCAAGTTGCCAGAAAAATTAAAGTAAACCCTTCTGTCGTGTCCAGGGTTTAGAATGGTTACTTAGAGACAGGAAGTTTCGGTAGGAGACCTAGTCAAGATGTGAAAACGGACAACAAATGTACTGCAAGACAGATTGGTTCCCAATTGTGCGCTTAGACGGCGCACAATCACTGCTACAGACCTACAGAATGACCTTAGAAGACCCAGTGGTATCCAAATTAGTACAGCAACCACAAGAAAATGATTGTGGGAGAACAAGGGGGTCTGGAGGCCAGTCCGAAAACCACGATTGACTTAGAATTGGTGTTTGCTCAACGACATGCAGATTAGTGAATGGGTCCAAGTATCCGGGGGGGGGGGGG
>JABXWE010036523.1:0-14401 GCA_014611495.1 Limonius californicus
AATTTGAAAATTAAATTATAACTCGGAAGCAGTACAAATTAAACAACGAGCAATTAACTCGTCTCCAAAATTAATAAATAATACGAATTGAAATCACTTTCCTGAATGCTTCCATCTGAGCGGAAAATCCCGTAGCGGCTTCACGTTCGCACGTGCTCTTGATGTGTCGACCGGTACGGCTTTGAGTTCCAATTTCTCGCAGACAGCGAATTCAGCAATTCAAAACGTAACTGTGGCGAAAGCTTACAGCCCCAACTGGTTGTTTAAATTAAGCTTACAGCCCCCAACTTGTTGTCAATCGAAAGAAAATCCGATTGACGGGAACAAAAGATCGAACGAAGATCACAAATCGGTCAAGGACCTACACCGAGAATCCACAATTCACAACGGATTACGATGTATACAAAGATTCACTCAATAAATCGAGAAGAACTCTCAAGTAAAATATACTTAAACGGAGCAATCTATATCGACGTTCAATCAATTCTAAAGATCACAGCAAGATCATTACCGGAAGTGAAAGTTTTCTAAGAATCAACTCGCGCAGCTAGGAACGCGCAAACTCAATCAATCATATGCGAACCAGCAAAATAAGTTGCAAACCAATCAGGCGCGAAGAATACCGTTACAATTTATTTTCATTGATTTGTATTCACCACCTATGTAGCCATTTTTTAATGTTGTCCAGACTACTTTGTAGTATTGCCGATGCTTGTGTTGGATCTGGGTGAGAAACTAATATCGCGATATCGTTCGCGAAAGTGGCCGCCATTGCGTTATCATTGTATGGTAGGTCAGCTGTAAATATCTGGTATAGGGTTGGTCCCAGAACGCTGCCCTGAGGAACGCCTGCCTTTATTGGGTATAGACCAGACTGACTTTCGCCGTACTTTACCTGATAATACCTCTCATTGAGGTATGAGTTAAATAGAAGGTAGTACTGGTGTGGCAGTGATTGTTTGATTTTGTATAGTAGGCCAGGATGCCAGACACGGTCGAACGTCTGGCTGACATTAAGGAATACCGCAACACAATATCTTCTTTCTTCAAAGTCCTTTTCTATTACATCTACAACTCTGTGTATCTGTTCTAAAGCTGAATGTTCCTGGCGAAACCCAAATTGGTGCTGTGGGATAGGTGCTTCTTGTTCGATTATGGATGCCATTCTCTTTAGTATTAATCTCTCTAATACTTTTGATAGTATTGGTAGTAGCGTTATCGGCCCAGAAGAAGTAACTTATGTTCGGGTTTGCCCGGTTTCAATATTAGTATTATTTGGCCGAATTTCCATAGCATTGGAAAGAACTGCAGCCTTAAGACTGCATTGAAGATTTGTAACAAGCACATTATAGCTTTGTGGTAGTTCTTTCAGTGGTTTGGCAGTGATTAGGTCATAACCCGGGCGTTTTTTTATTGTTTAGATGTGTGATTTCAGTTTTAATTTCTTCAGGAGTGAAGGATTGTATTGGTGGGCTTAGTTGTAAAGAAGCTTGTAGGTAGTCTGCAATCTCTTGTTCCTCTTCAGTGGTAGTAGCTGTGGGATGCGGTTTGAATATTGTTGATAGGTGTTTCGCAAAAAGTATTGCTTTCTAAACTTCTGTTCTTTCCCAGGAGCCGTCGACCTTTCTAACTGGTGGAATAGAAGTACGGACATTTTTTAATTTTTTTGTCGCCTTCCAAAGCGTATAATTGGTATTTGCAGAAGGGGATAGAGTGCTAACATATTCATTAAATGTTTCATTTTTCCATTCCCTTAAAGCTATTTTTAACTCTCTGGTTAGCCTATTGAGGTTATTTTTGTTTATGGGGTTCCTCGTTTGCTGTCAAATGCGCCTGGCTCTTCTTTTACCGGCAATTTTGGTTTTAATGTATAGTGGATAGTTTACAAAAATTAAAATTTATAAAATTTTGATTTTACTTGAATAGTTCAATAGTCAAGCACCCATTCAGTTTATGTCATATAACGTAGTTTTAACATAATCCAATTCTTATTATAATAGCGGACTAGTACATTCAAATGCGTTTCTAATGATGTATACTCTTCTGAAATCGGTTAAAAAATAAACTTGTGCTTTTGTCCAGAAGATTTTAATAAACTCATTTTATTGGTTTATTTTAAACTAATTCTTTATTAAGGGATTGTATAAAAGACCAATATAATGGCGGTCTTCGTCATACAAATAGAAACAATTTGATGTAGAACAAAGTGTCATTAGCTTAAATTATAACCGCTAAGTTTTGTCCACATAATTTTATGCTTCTGATGTGTGCGTTGGAGGTCCCTTAATGACATTCTATATTAAAAAGTTTAGTTCTCGAATTATAATTGTTTCAGATTATCCTCATTTGAATTGCAGTTTCTACCAAGTGCCATTATGAATTTTTGGCATAAAATAATTTTATTACAATTTTAATTTAGCTGAATGTCCTAAAGCGGGATTTCTCCTATTAATGTACGAGTAGTAATGTATAAAGGCGTACATCCTTTACTACTGTGTGATGATAGTAGAGTGTGATGTAAAAATGTCTAATTCCGACGTGTTTTATTGCTATACCTACGTTCACCCTAAACCTCAGAGCTCATCATCTAAATGAAAAATTTAACTGTCCCCCAGTTAAGTTGTCCGAGTCAAAAATTACCTTTTCCTTTATTACCTGAACTTTACAGCCTCCCTGCGACGCTAAACTTTCAGTCTTAAAATAGCAATTTTATACAGTAGATTAACTATCAAACAGCCTCTTATTAAAATGTAATAGGTGGGAAAATCAATTTTTCTATCAAGGAGTTGATGAGATTTAGCAGTTTCTAATTTTCCTCATTTATTCTTAGTAGGAATTTAAAAATTGTAATTATTTTTGGCTGTCTAGAGTCTAACGCGAAAGGCCGAAATAGATTAACAATTAGGGACACCTTTTCCAGCCTGCAGGTCATTGAATTATTCTGCAGGTTATTTCATAATTTCCTTAAAAGCATGATTTTTATCAACCTATTTCATGCTTGAAGAATTTTAAAGGGGATGTATTTTAAAATCACTTTTAATTTGTTAACTTACAAAATATTTTAGATTGCTTGTTTAAAATAACTTCTGTATAACTGTCCATGCTTGATTGAAAAGCTCTACGTAGTGTTGAATTTAGTATCAATTCTACAGGATGTATCTAAACTTGCAGCATATATGGTACGTTTTCTTCTTAAATATAAGAATCTTGTACCATTTTTTCTTTCGCTTACCATTTCCACAGTTAGGCTTGTTTAATTATTATAATTTATTTTACTTATCTTATGGAAAAAACGGCAATCAGTTTAAAATCCCTATTGTGTATGAATTAACGAACTGAACATACACTTGGTTAATACGCTCTTCTGTTTATATCCAAGGCATCCATTATCTTATAGTATAGTTCTTACGATGACCATTTTTCAGTTTCGGATTAGTGCTTTATTTGCATACCACAAACTGAACGCATTTCTGTCTTTGTTAGTTGCTTGCAGATTCATGTTTCCGACAAAGACGTATATCGTAGTGACATCTGCGAAAGAAACAACACCAACACTGTACGTGTGACGTATTCTGTCGGCTGACACGTTTACTAGATAGAAACAGAGATACTTGAAGAATGTTGCGATGACGCAGCCAAACGTCACTACTTAAATCTGTTTCCAGCAGTATTTAAAATGCCTTGGAGGATTATATGTCAATATTTTATTTTCGAAAGTTACCTGTAAGAGTTTTTATTTACAATGTCGTTTATTGCTGAAATTTATTTTATATACTTTGGGAACCTTTGGTTTTGCTGGGAAATAGTTCTGTAGATATCTCGCTTTGTTTTGGTTTGTGGAAATTGGTATTAAGAGGTAGAAGATAAGTTAATAGTATTTTTGTTATACAGCCATTAAAAGGTAATTACAGTTACTGGACTGTATTCTTGAAAATGGTAAATAGTAAAACAGACGTAAACAGTATGAATAAAATATACAATACTTTTTCAACGTACATTCTATACACTACAGCTCTAACTGTCAGTTGTAATGTTTCGGATATATTTTCAGTTTTTAACTTTTTTCTGGAGCTGTGCACTTTTTGTATTAATAGAAGGTTGTCTTTCCTTTGCTGCACAATTTTTCGTATGGTGGGTAAACGTATTTTTAATGCATCTGCAAGTCGTTCCCGAACCGCTACAACGTCGCGTAATGGGCCAAAATTGTCTTTTTCGCGCGTAAAATAACCAAATAGATTTAACACAAACTGTTGATAATGCGCCTTCAAAAAATTTCCGGACATTTATAACATCTTTTTATTTTTACAATTGCTAAACAGCAACTAAAATCAAATGTTGACCTGGATAAGCACAAGCGTGCTTTCAAGAATACATTCCAGTAACTGTAATTACCTTTTAATGGCTGTTAAAAAATGCTTTTACCTATTTTCAACCTCTTAATACCAATTTCCACAAACCAAAACAAAACGGGATATCTACAGAACTATTTCCCAGCAAAATCAAAGGTTCCCAACGTATATAAAATAAATTTCAGCAATAAACAACATTGTAAATAAAAACTCTTACAGGTAACTTTCGAAAATAAAATACTGACATATAAAAATTCTTCAAGTATCTCTGTTTCTTTCTAGTAAACGTATCAGCCGACAGAATATGTCACACGTACAGCGCTAATCCGAAACTGAAAAATGCTCATCGTAAGAACTATAGTAACGCATAATTTTTGACATCTGGCAACGCTATATTGTAACTAAGAAGTACTATACATTTGAATGTTTCAATACATTTTGCGCAATATTTAAGCCATGTAGATTTTATTAAGACAAATTTTTAGTTCTAATATCCCCATTTAGCTAGACATTAACCTGGTAATACATTTCATTGACACATGAAAGCCATTATTATCATATCATATAATGAATGTGCTATGGACTATAGTCATTTAAAAAAATTACCTTTAAAATATTTAATATTTTTAAATACTTAAGTTAAGGTGGCCATGGTCAGCGCGTTAAATTTGATGTAGGTTAGAGATACAATTCTCAGTACCGGAACATCAGAATTTTAACACCGTTTTCCCTCGAAAGGCACTGGCAAACCAGCGAGGTATTCTGCGTAGTAAGTCTTCTCTGGAGTAGAAATATTTGCTCTTCCCGTGGATCGAAATCCACGTTAGGCCGTAGGTCCCCTATGTCTGGGCACATTAAAACGCGCAACACAGGCATAGGAGAGAAGATCGCTACGTCTCATAAGAGATAAAGCATTCAAACGAGAAGAGAAATAGTTAAATATCACACTATTTTTGAGTGAAGCTTATTTATATATAATACTAATAGCATAAAGATATTATGAACGCATTACTACAGCATACTAGTAGGATGATCGGCGAAAACTATGCAACGTTAAAAATGTTAATACTCGTATACCACAATGAATGCACTACCACTACATCATCATCATCGTCATCATCATCTGACATGGAGCTGACTCGAGGGTCGATCCTGGATTACGCCAGGCCCACGCCATGCCAGTAGTTGGGTAGGAATTTAAGGGATAAGGTGGGATCGGGTGGGGTATTGTACAACGTTAGCATGTCTGCAACGCATACTGCAAGACACCGCTGCTGCAACACCGGGTAGTTAGTATGCTACGCATCAATGGGGTGTTAAAAAATGTTAGTTTGATTCATGTGTATACTTTATGAATATGTCGATTTTCAAACCGTAAAACAAACATTTCTCTACATTCCTTGGCTGGGTAGATTAATTACTATATACTTTATTTTATTTATCAAAGCATCTGCAAATATGTTACGAAAATTGAGGTTGTGTAAATCAATTTTCACAGCGCCTGCACTAGAAATATTGGGTAATTAATTTTATAAAGAATTTTTTAAACAAAAATATGGTCACGAAGTGGGCCTTAAGTAGCTAACTCCTGACTTGATAGATTTTACGAAACATTTTAATTAATGCAAGTTGTTCACAATTATAATTAAATTGATTAACTATGAAAAAATGATGAATCCAACTTACATGAATATAATTTCTATTTTGGAAGAGCATTTCGACTAGACAGCCAACGAACCAGCTTTGTTGTAACGTAACAAAGGATAGGGCACTACAATTTAAGTACCCCCGTCCTGACCTGAAGTTTATTTACTAATCTAACGGAGAGAAGTATGCGGTTTTCCAAGAGAAGGGTTTACTGACACGTAATGTGATACGCTTACTCTAAAGTAACACTAAGCAATAACTGCCTTCTCGGTGCGAACCAATGCGCTAAGGGTAATGTAATGGTTAGGGGTGATTTACATGCTTGGAATTCGTGGTAAAGAATGCTGAGCTATATGAGAAACAAGGTTCATAACCTTAGTTCAATTAATTTAAATTATACGTTTTCTCACGTAAAGTTTTTATAATTTATCGCTTTGTAATGATGTTACAAGGTTAAGGATACTAATGATTGTTAGATTTTGAATATTAAATTTATTTAAAGTTGTAAAAAAATTAGCTATAAATGTGATATATTTCGTGGTGATACCTAGTGGATCTATGTCGATTTTTTTAAGGTAGAATACGAGGTTGTCATACACTCACTTTAAAATCTAATTAGCATGTGTTCAAAATTTTTTAACGCTATTTGGGGATTGTTCTATTACCACCCACCCACTCACTATTAAGCATCAATTTAAAATAGTGCAATAATAGTCAGACTTTCCATTTCGCATAAAAATTATCGGCAAAGTTTCATCACAAAATTATTCTTAGTTTTAAGTTTTTAGGAACATTCATCGCAAAACCGGGTGATTCACACGAACGTTCGAGCCCACTATTCGCGAAATAGGCAACCCAAAACACATATCATAAGGTACTGCGATATATAAATTTTAATTAACGGTGTTACGAATGAGAGATGCCGGTTTGATATGTTGAGAATTGTATTTTACGCAACTTTTAAATATTGTGAGGTTAAACAGAAACAACAAAATCTTATTTATGAATATCTAAATTTAAGTATTTCAACTATCATAAAATACTAAAAGTATAATATAATCTTACACTTAATCAACACGTTAGCTTTTCCAATATTGTTCATTAAATCCTCCAAATTAACAGTAAGCTTTTGGTAAACCGCATCTTAAATTGTATCCGAGACTAAAAGAAATCCAATAAAGTAATAGCTGGGTGTGGTGAAGCCGGGGAAAAGTAGAACCTCTACTAATTCACCTATTTTCAAATAATTTATTTAAATATTGCCACGTGAAAGTGCTCGGGGCGTCATCTTGCTGAAACTAGAATAGAAATTTTTAGAGAAGAACCTATCACATGATAATGACGTATTTACGCAAAAGACCATTTTAGCAGCGGGTGAGTCTATTTTATGTTATAAGGGGTACAGTCTTCTTGTTCATTACCATTCGTTGTTTGTGTTTCACATTTCGCTATTTTTACTCACTTGTGCTTAAAATAGTTCTTTTCAGGACTAAACTACAGCAATAATCGTTTAATTTCTGTGTTTAACTAAAATTTAGCTGAAGTTATGTTATTTTCCCTTGCAAATAATACTGGTTCCGCCACTGGTTTTTCCTAACGCACATTCTGGTGACGTCACGCCGCTACGTGACAGGTTCTTCTCTAATTATATTTACTCTACATATGTCGTCTTGTATTTAAATTGTGCAATGTGTCACTAAGAAAATTTAATCCGATTTCTTCTGTTAAATTTCCCTCAAAAAATTATGGACCAATAAAATGATCCTCTAGAATTCCACACCACATATTTACACAATATACTCACTTGAAATGCACAATTCTCATCCTGCAAGGGCTAATTTGTGCATAAATAATGACAATCACGTTTGTTAACATTATGTGTTACTAAAATGTACTTTATGGTTGAAAATAAAGTTGTTCATGAACTGACAGAACTGTATCATTTTGGAAAATCATTTTCTTCGAGATGCCGAACTAAAGTTACGTAGATGAAACTGATTTGCTCTAATGACCCTGTTAACTAAAGGCTGGCTAACTGCTAGCCGCCTTGCAAGAGCTCTTGTAGGTCTTCAGATATAGTTTTAATTATAGCAGTTTCAATTAATTCGCTTGTTGCTGTTCTACAGTTACCTCTTTTCAGTGTTGGTCAATTTTCCCCTAGTTCTGTTTCCAGCTTCCGACAGATTTTATCAGTAGGGGGATTTCGGTGTAGATATCTTTGACCATATAATCTAGCAGCCGCTGAAACATTTCTAAAACATTCGCTAAGATTTAGAGCATGTTGATTTTCCTTCATTCGAATATTCAAACTTTGTTTAAATTGCATGAGCTTTACTGAAGCCGGTAAACCGCCAACCATATCATACAGACTTCTCTGATTCATGATATTGTTAATGAAAATGTAGATATCACAGTAGCTTGTAATATATACTTTGGGTTGCTTATTTTTGGAACGGCACGCATGTACTCTACCTTGAATCATCGCATGATATTTGCAAATTATCATGCATTCGGGATATTACTAATCAATATCGGTCCGTGCATATCAAAGTAGAGGTGACAACTTCGTTGGGAATTCTGCACTGAATTGAATGTATTGAATGTAACAAGTAAGCTTAATTATATACCTATCATGATTACCATAACGTAATCACAAAATTAGTAAAAGCCTGCACGAACTCTATGTGCTCATAAATGAAACGTCAAAATAATCATATTTCCATTCGACAATTCTTTCTATGGGTTTGATTTTGTAACGTATGCGTTATCCCGCTTGATACGAAAAATCTTTATTGTATTTAAAAATTTTGAAAAGGTTTATATCAGTAAAAATAAGCAGACTGAGTTTTTATTTTGCAATATTATGTACGTTTGTTTTTAAACAAAATAGTATATGAAAATATGATTTCGCCAATACATAAAAACATAAAATATTAAATGCGTTTGCCTTTATAAAAGCTTTGCTTGTATTATGAATACGGAGTGTATTTAACAACGTGTGTTAGTTTGTCTCCGTAACAAATTATTTTTCATTACATTTAAGAAGATGCGGGTATCGAAACATTTGATTAATAGTATTTAAAAGTAATTTTGATGCCTTTTAGACAACTGGAAATATGTTATCAAGATTTCTGATAGACGAGTAATATGATAACTAATGATGGGCGTATCAAATGAAATCATTAGAAATATTCGATTATGTATATATTTCCAGATATCTCGATATACGTGAAATTAATTCGAATGATAAAAACTTCTCGAATACGTTCGTAGCTACGTGCGCATTTCGAATGAAATAATTCGAAATATTCGTTTATGCATTTATGCATCACCGAGAGGCTAATAATTCATTCGAATGAAAAAAACTTCTTGGATGGCTTTCGTTTCGTTGTTCGGTGGGTAATCGAAATATCGTTTTGTCGGTATATAATTTGAGTAGTATACGATTGAATTTATAATTCAGAGGATACTAAGAGGTAAACTACAAAGGGACATATTTGATTTATTTTATGTAATGGCGTCACATGTGCAGCTGAGTTAGCGAAATAAGTTTTTAGAATGTCGAACCGGGCAGGCTTAAGTTACGATTTATTTATTGGATTCGAATGATTAATTCGAATGAATATCTCAATCAATAAAATCATTCGAATACTAATCATTCTATTATTGAAATCGTTCGATTATACCCATTACTAATGACAACATACTACAACAGCGTTGTCATATGTATTGGCGCTGACGCTTCATAGACAAGATATCATTTATTCAATTATAGCTAGTTACTATAGTAGAAATAATTTCGAATTAAGTAACACCGAAAAACTTTTTTTCGCAACCGTGAAAGCAATTGACGTTTCTGTAGTATGTATTTTGACCCGTAGAGTCCAACCATGTAACAATATACAGAGTATGCTGTTTAAACATTTTATTTTAAGTCGGCCATTTTGGATTTTTATATCGCTCTATCCGCTCCAAATTTCAGAAAAATCCTTTCACCGGTTCTGAAGATATTAAGCTGGGCCTTACTAAACAAAAATTTTAAAATGGCATAATATTCTGGATGCTTGTTATTTTTGCGACTTGGCAATAATGCGTATATTCGCGGATATACAATTTAATTTCTGTACTGGAGTCACCTGAAATTAAACACAAAGGAAAGAAGCATATAATAGTTCACAATATTATGAATACAAGGTGGTCAAGCAAAGATCGAAGAACTGTTTGTTTTTGCGCAGGACGCTACCATGTACATTTTGATTTTGTCAGTCGTCATGGAGCAACAAGAAAATATTAAAATTGGTTGTAAATTAAGGGAAAATCCAACAGAAACTTATGACGGTTGAAAACTATACACGGTGATAACACCTTAAGTCATACTGCTATGTTTGAATGGTTTAAACAGATATAGCAAAATATAGACAAGTTGTACATGAAAATTTATGAAAGAAAGAGAAACAAGAAGATCTGTACAGCGCAGTCTTAACAATGCGCAAAAACGAGAAAAATTGCATAGTGCGTAGACTCCGTTTAAGCCTGTGGAGACAGTTCAAATTTTCTTGCCACTGGCAATGTATCATGGATGGTTACAAAAGTTTTGTTTGCAAAAATTGCAAGGCCAATGCTGATTACCTTTTACGATCACCTCTTTTATTATGTAGGAGTACGTTAAATCAGGCGTCGACCAAGAAGTAGTCTTAGATAGATTAGATCGGATCAAGAAAGATGAACATGGAGGAGAAAAAATAAATCTTTATATTCACAACCCTTAAGTAGAAGTTAGTATTTCATTTTATTAGATATACAGACAAGTAGAAAGCTGAATTAGAAATATCTCAGTCGCTTCAAAACTTGAATTTGCCCATTCATAGAAAAATGTTTTTTACGCATCCTGCTAATTTAGAGATACTTTAGCCATGCCATGTGCATTTGAAATGATAAAACTGGTTTCTGGACTGGAATGGAGGAAAAGTCCTAAATAGGCCCCCTCGCCAAATAATGTGATGCGATATAGAATAATTGATATTAATTTTAACATTGTGAAGTAGATTTGAGGCTGGCTCGCCATTTCTTTTCACTTCACAAGTGGGAACTACAGACAGCTATTATTTACTTGTCTTGGTTTGATGTGTTCATGATGACGCCATTAAAGAAGAATGTTTGATTTATGATTCTATTTTGGAAATTAAAAATTAATACTTTGACTGGATACTCTTTTCATAGATCACTTTCGGGATATATATAGTAATACATCTGGTTTTGCTATTTTATTGGAAAGGGATGTCCTCACTTTGCTGTGACTAATTTATCTGTTACATAAAAATACACAATCTCGACTTTTCCAGCTCTGAAATCCTAGTAGAAACTTGGCCAACAATCATAACAGTCATTACTTTTATCCGAAATCCGGACCCGTTTCTGAATTATCGTGTTTTACAAAATTTTGTCAAGATATGGAAGCAGAATATGAAGTGCTTCTATACCACACCGTTCCTTTGATTTCAAATGTAAGAGTCTTGAAAGTTTGTTTGAACTAAGGGCAAAAGATTTATTTTTTTCTGAAAGACACAAATGACCAACTAATGGGAATCTTTGAAAGAAAGAATTCTATCCGTAGGTTGGTTTAGCTGACATATATATATATGTATTTATAACCCTATGAACACAATAAATCGATCAAGCGACGATCTGAAAACATAAGTATAGGTGCTACACAAAAATTAGAAACATTCTTGGCTAACCTGACGATATAGAAGAACATTACTGTCGTTATAATCGCAGTGCTTCTAGTAGGTTCTTGTTGAAGTACTTTTTGTGTAACTAGCTTGCAGTCGTTAGATTTATTATATAGCTTGTTGTAGGTAATTGAATCTTACAGTGATTACAACTTTATCCCTAGAGGAGTGCTACAGTTCTTTCAATAATTCAGAGCCACATTTTTCATTTTACCACAAAAGCATGTTTACAATCAAGTTTGCTTATCTGGTTGAAAGGGAAAGGGGTTAGGTGGAAATACTTCTTCCGTTAAAGATGATTGTTTGGACAAAAACAGGCGTGTTTCCTAAATATCTTGAATGATGTTGTTTAGTTCTGGAAGAAACGATATGGAGACATGAACCAGATCTTCAGCAAATGTTTGGGCCTTTTTGGTTGTAGCTTCTTGCTGATGCTGCAGTAGGTTATCGAATTATGAAAGACGCGATTTGGAGTTGTTTGAAATATTTAGCGATCGTCTGTAGTACATAGAATAATAGATAATATCCGCTACGGCTAACTTGTTCTTTCTGTTGCCATTGATATGGTCGCAACAGTTTTTGGAAATAAATATGCTAAAGAGATTATGAAAATACCAGTATCAAATAATACTATTAGTAGGTGCATTAATGACATGTCAGAGGATCTTCAGGATCAGCTTCTTTCGAAACCTACGAACAGAGTATTTGCTATTCAGCTAGACGAGGCAACGGATATTACTAAAGATGCACATTTGATAGCCTACGCTGGTTACTGCGATAATGTATCTATCAGCGAGGACTTAACTTTTCTGCAAAGAAATTCAGAAAAAGTCTACAGGTGCGGATCTATTTGTTGTGTTTGTACTGATGGAGCACCAACACCAATGGCATGAAAATATGATGGTCTACAAGAACGCAAAATGAATCCAAATACCACTTGGCACCATTGCATGAAATATAGGGAATTACTCACCTCGAAGGAAATCAGCCCAGGAGTTCATTTGGTATTATCCATTGTAATTTTTGTTGTAAATTGTATAAAAATATGGCCTTTAAGGGCAAGACTATTTTCTTCAATGTGCGATGATATAGGCGCTGATCATTCAGCACTATTTTTTTATTGGGAATCTCGGTGGTTACCCCATGGAAAATATATGCGTTTTTGAAAGAATAAAATCATAAAGATGCCGAGAATTTTGTTGGCGAATTCGTCAAAATGAAACTGGCTTCTTTAACTGACATTTTTGACAAATTCAATATTTAAAATAGCCCGTTGCGTGGAAATAATACTCATATATTACGACTATGAGATAAAATTAACGGCTTTTCGCGAAAATTGGTCTAACATGATAAATAGTGAAGACACAGAAAAGTTTATTAATTTAAAAACATTTATTAACAATAACAAACCAAGCCATATAAATAAATGTATGTGTCATTTTTGGATGCATAGAACATAATTTAAACACTATATCTAAAACTTTTAAACGTTACTTCTATAAAAATGATAGTCTTTTGACCAAATACGACTGAATAACAAAACCCGCTTGAAGTTACACCTACAAATTTATCGTTGGAAGAAGAGGAACAATTCATTGATTTAACATCAAATACAGAAAAGAAGAGACAACCATTGTCGACTTTGGATTAACTAGCAAGTGAAAATTTCACCATCATTCAAGAGAGCTATGCAGATTATATTGCCATTTCCTACATCTTATATTTGTGAAATTGGTGTCTCTGCAGTAATTGGTATAAAATCGAAACACGGAAACCGGTTCAACAGCGAACATGAACTAAGGGTAGTCGTTACTCATTTAGAAGCAAACTTGGACAAGTCAAAACAGGCGCATTTAAGTCACTAGTTTGTAAGTAAGTTTTATGTCGTAAGTACATTATATATGCAACATTTTCCATCAGTGGGCGCACTCCACAGTTTTGGAAACGCTTTAATATAAATGGTCGGCGAATACTTTTTTGAACGGGTAAACCAACCGATTTAAAAAATCTGCTTCCCTGGTTTTGCAGCAGCGTTTCCAAGCTATTTTGAACGCGATCCATAGGAAGAAATATACAGGGTGTCTCAGAAAAAATGGGCCAGCGTTTAGTTATAGATTCTTCAGGTAAAAATAAACCGATTAAACCTAATATACCTTAGGCAGAAAGTCCTTCCTTAAGAAGTTATAGGGCCTTAAAGTTCAATTTTTTATTTTTTATTTTTATTGTAATTTCCACAAATTTAAAGATATTTCTTTCAAATTTCGTACACCTACTTACCATTATGCAATGCAGTGACATAATTATTTTCATTAACCAGACTTGACTGTAAGAGGCACTTAACCTACCACTGAAATCTTATATTAGGTCTAACTTTGTTATTAGTATAAAATTTTAAAATTTTATGGTATTTTCCGAAAGAGGATTAAAAATAACAAAAATAAGGTACTCTTAGTTCATACGCGTAAAGGCAACCGTTTGCCTTAAAATGCTTGTCCAAGTTTTGGGTTGTCGTTAGGACGTGCAATTATCAGGTAGCCATGATCACAAAAACAATGGGTAGTGCTTGTGACCTACAGTAAAGAACAATGCTAAGTCAATTAAATACTTTAGTGTTATAGAAATTGTATTTTTAATTTCTGTTTTGTTTACGATAATGCCTCGATATTCGTTATG
>JABXWE010036524.1:0-15849 GCA_014611495.1 Limonius californicus
CCGGTTGGTTCAGAACCATTGCCATACTGTCGCGCTACATTCATTTCTTTAACCGGTATTACAACAACAAGTTATAAATTATTTATCAAAATTTTGTATTTAATACTTAATTTGATATATATATATAATTATTATTTGTAATAAAGATGATATGAACAGTTTCCAGTATGGGAAAGTCCAGGGAGGCAGTCGCGTCCACTTATTTTTTTATATTCTGATAGATAATTTTATTTTCTTTTCATCTGTCTAAATAGATAACAAGGCAAAATGAAATTTTTCAGTAAATAAAAGAAATTTTGTTTGGAAGGGCGTGGAATCAAAATAAAAAATTGCTTAGTTTTAATATTCAAACTGCATTTTGCAAAGTTATTTCTATTTGATGAATAAATTTGAGGCTTTTTGTGAATATTTTATTATGGCAGCTAGAAGCGCCATCTTGTAAGTTTCGCAGTTCTTTTTATGGAAATAAATAATCATTGTGGCTTTTTTTAATGTTATTGCTATTAGAATGTCTTATCATCATAAATCTTCAGCACAAGTATTATAGGCACCGATGCTCTACTAATCAATGTATATTAGAAAATTGAAACAATGGTCTTAAACACAATAACTCTAAATTTTTCAAAACCGTAGAAAGTCCGAGTTTTAAAATGGGAATTTTGAGCAGAATATCAGAAGTTTTGAAATTTAAACTTAATTTCGTGATTAAAGTTGACAACAATTTAAAAAAACTAAATACGTGAACTTACTAAGCTTCTGCAGCACATCCACACATGTTTCAGCTAAATTATTCATTTTACCAAGTTTAATATAGACAAACTGCACACGACTTTGTAAACTGCCATTGAATTATCAAATCTCTAGTTTTTTAATTGCAAGCAATTGATTTACTTTACACTGTTTTGATTTTGTGGCCTGCTGTGTTAGTTTTAATTTTTCACATTTTTCTCAAACATTTCATAATCGAATTATATTGGCGCATCCACACCAAACGGAAATTTAGCGAACAAAACATAAACTGAGTCCGTTTGTGACAGTCCGCGAACAGTCTCCGAAATATTTTTACAAATTACATACAAATCACGAACTAAATTGTGATCAGCGACTGTTTTCACGGACACGAAAAAGTCCCGTCTCTTGTGGGAAAGATCAAAAGGTTCGCTTGTTGAAAAATGTGTTTACGGACTGTTCGCGTGGTGTGGACTAAGCGTATGTAGACAATTGCGTAATTGCTAAACGGTGTTGGGCTGAAATAGCAGCCCTGTAATTCGTGTTTTGCTTAGTGATGACGGGCCCAATTAAACATAGCAGTGTCTCAAAATCGACAGTAGAGAGTCTTAAAAAAATTTTAAAACTTGATCGTAATTCACCGTTCAAGCCAATGTCATCTTTTCTTAAATTGCTCAATAGAACTTCGTTGCAATGATTGATTTCCCTACATCGTAAAGTTGGTCTTATCCAAAAGCGACGTTGGCGATTCAACTTTTTTTGCAATAATCCACATGTAGCACCCAATAGAAGCAGTATATTTTCTTCTTCTTCCTTTTCTCTTTCAATACGCCACATTTTAAAAATATTATTAGCATCGTTCATAAATTATGTCGACACGTATCTACTTGTGTGCACTTTGGTGTAGACTGAAGTAACATCGAACAGTTCGCGGACTAGTTTCTCCCCATTTTGTTTCGCTTTTGTTTGCTTTAGTGTGGACTACTGTCCACTTTTTGTTCGCTTGTGAAAATGTTTCACTTTTGTTCATCTTTTGTCACAAACGGGCAGTTTCTGTTTTGTTTTTGTGTGTCCGTTTGGTGTGGATCCGGCATATGGAATGTTTAGGCAGACGAACAGCAAATAAAATTCTGTATCAAATTATATTAAAAAACTAATACCTTATACAGTTTAAAAAAAGTGTTCACGTAATCGTGAAAAATTGAGGCACCAAAACAATAGTAAAGTTAGAAAAATCCTCTATTTAATAATATCCATGGTTAACTGGGTCTAGAACAAGAAATAACGATACTACAGCCTGGACCTTTTTTTGTAAAACAGAATGTATGTATTGAGTTGCAATGTTAATTTGCTAGGGGATACAATTAAAGTGATCCACCCTGTGTAGCTACTTCATAAAGTAATTTTAAAATTAACTGTAGCCATTGTTTTAGAATCACTCTCGTAAACACCTAAGAAAATCAGACTCGAAAAAGTACAAATGCAAGTATTGTGTTAAGGAATATACAAATTCAAATAATTTAAAAATCCACATGTTTACACATAGCGGTGTTAAGCCTTTTGCATGTAAAGAATGTGGGAAAACGTTTACAAAAATCAATGCCTTAAATTCTCATCTGTCGCTCCATACTGGATATTGGTCATATTTGTGCAGTGAATGCGGCAAAGGCTTTAGTACAGCAACTGGACTTAAAAGGCACAAAATATCGCATTCAGGTTTGACCTCTATAGAGCTAAAACAAAATTGTAAATAATATACATTTCTGATGCAGGTGAGAGACCATACCAATGTAAAGTATGCACAAGAAGTTTTACAGCATCCGGTGATTTAAATGTACATATGCGTTGTCACACTGGAGAAAAACCTTACTTATGTCCTACATGTGGTAAAGCATTTTCCAGAGTATCTCATTTAAATACACATGCAAGAACACATACAGGTAATACAAAATTAGTTTTTGTTAACTAAAATTTTAATGTTGGAATTTTTAGGTGAAAAACCATACAAATGTACAAGGTGTGGCAAAGGATTTGCTCAGTCTGGTGACCTTAAATCACATGAGCGAACTCACACAGGCGAGAGACCATATGAATGTACAGTTTGTAAAAAAACTTTTATTCAAAGTAGTGGCCTTGCTTCTCACATGAGAACTCATACTGGTGAAAAGTCATATAAATGCAAGATTTGTTTCAAAGCATTCTCTCAAGGAAGCAGCTTATCAAGGCATATACGTTGTCACAGTGATTAATATATTATTTAGGCTTTTAAATGTTAATAGGGAATTATAAATAGTTTAGAATAATTTACTTGTGTTTGTTTAAGCCAGAATATAAGTTAATATAAAGAATTATTCTGTGCTACATAGTTTACTGTAAAGGCATTTCTGTCACTTTTTATTTTATAATTAAAATTCATAGGCTACTATTTTGTATGAACAAATTTAGAGCCTCTTAGAGTTCATAATCTCAACTCACCATGGTTTTC
Source organism: Limonius californicus (assembly GCA_014611495.1). Classification (NCBI taxonomy): domain Eukaryota; kingdom Metazoa; phylum Arthropoda; class Insecta; order Coleoptera; family Elateridae; genus Limonius; species Limonius californicus. The sequence continues at coordinate 3,215 of JABXWE010036524.1, forward strand.
TTAGATATATTTTTTTCACAAATCGGGGCATTCCAAAAATGACCTAATTTTATAAATTAAATCTAACCATTATAATTAATTATAAGTTAAGCTATAGGAAATTGAAATAAATACAGTTTTTCTACAATTTTTTCCTGTTAATCTTAATTATAATGCAGGTAAAATGTATTTATGTGCAGAAATCAAATAATTATGTTATTGTGTTTCAGTGTGCGCCATCTATGTTTTTTAAAATTCTAGTAAGATGCAGTTCCATATCAACTCATATAACAAGGACTATAGTATAAACTGAATATTATTTTCTCTTTATCTTTTTTGTGGAAATCGTATTGGTGGTTTTGTCACCCCTAAACAATTTATTATACATATTTATTGATTTTTATTTGCTACAAGCAAAGCAAAAAATGTGAAAATGAACGAATAAGTAACATGAACAACAGTATGAATTAATCGGTGAGTCCAAGAATAGTACAAGTCCAAAACTAGTTTTTTGAGATAATTAATAAAAAATGTATAGCTGCCCAACCATTGAATATACCACTTCGACATGTACAGAAAAGTTGTAGTGCCTTTTGAGATTAATCTTTTTATGAATTAAAAGTCAAAAAAAGTAACCCAGTTTACAGCTACACATGCAAAACTGTCATGGACATGTACTGTTCTTGGACTCAATATTTGTTCAGATTGTATTCCTTTTATTTTAAGAGTTTTAATTGTCATAACACCTTTAGAACTTGATGAATTGGTACAAAACAAGTCAAAAATTATTTATTAGAGATTATATTGCTAACTTGGCATTAAAATATTAACAAAATATGTTGAAATATAATAATATGAATATAATATCTTCTTAGTGATCCTCTGCCTCACTTTTCTGCCACGAAGTGACTTGATAGTAGAACGCCAGAGTCTCTTCAGTGATGTACCACATGACTTTTTTAATAGCACTGATTTTCTTATCATTAATGGGAACCGGTTCTTCATAGGCACGTTTGGTAGGAAGGTTAGGACTCTGTTTGTTTTGCTTGAACAGTTTGAAGGTAAGGGAAATCAAACTGTCTATAAATTCCTAGGTTTTAACATATCCGGGAGATGAACAGTTGTAAACAAACTGCCTGTAGTTTGAAATGGTCAAGTATTCATTATTTTTCTTGTAGAACCAATTGATCTTATTGAGAAAGAAGTTCTTTTGTAACTACCAGGCCACCAGGTTTTAAAATCAAGGATATCTTGGTAGGTAATTTATTTAACAGTGAACGGTTTATTCTTTTTGCAAGAAATCATCATTTCCTCATACTCTTCTGGGACATAAACCCGGTCACGTTTTCTAACAAGTCTTTAATATGCCACAATCCCTGTTGCAGGGCAAAAAGGAATGTCCTCGTACAGGAAAATAATGGTAGATTTTCTGAAATCTCTTAGTTGCCTGCAATGCCAAACGAAATCGAACCATTGTATTATTACGATTTTGCCCGGGACACCCGTCAGAAAGTATGTGCAACTCAGTAATGTCTGCAGGGATATGAGATTCTATGTAATCTTCAAGAAAAGTGCACACCTCGTTTGGTCCTTTACGGGCTTGGCCTTCATGGTAGGTATAAAAATGACCTGTGTTATCTTTCAGGTTATGTACTCCAGAAGCATACACCCATAGTTGCCGAAAGTAAAAAATCTTTTGAACGGGTATATTGGGAAGGGGTAAGTATTGTATATAGTCAAATGTCATACCTGCAACTTTGGGTTGTTCTTCACACCAAGGACGTATCCGGAGGGCAATGCCCCCCCTTGTAAGGAAAAAAAGAATTTTAAATAAAACAGCAAAAATATAAACAAGAAAAAATGGATATCAAATGCATGCAGCGGCAGAGCATCGGGAAGATGTGGAGAACGTTACGGCTGATGTTTTGAAAGAAGCAGGCGACGTTGCTAAGCATTTGAATGTTGATATAACCGCTAGTCGCGTTGCTGGCCGACAAATGCATATAGAAGCAACCCTTCAGCGGGAAATCCATCTATTTTGGAGAAGGTTTCTAATAATTCCTTACTTGGATTCCGTCATATCATCTTTAGAAGTCAGATTTTCTGCAGCCAAATCGCTTGCTTTTTTATTGATACATTTCCATCCGAGTAACATGAGAGATGTTTCATTGGTGGAATGGAATGAAAGTACTTCATCTTGTGCAACTTTTTACAACTTGGAAGGCATCAAAGGAGAAAGGGAATTGTGGTTCAAAATGTGGAATGAGGTAAAAGAAGCGCCAGATATCATCGAGATTTTAAAAAAGAGCGAGTTGTTCTTTCCAACCGTTAGAAAGGCGCTACTGATTTTTCTTTCAGGGCCCTGCACAACAAGCACTATACAGCTTTCATTCAGCTCCCTTCGCCGAATTAAAACATGACTTAGAAGCACTATTAGTGACAGTAGGTTAAATGGGTTAGCCAGGCTAAGCAATCATCGTCAATGGATTTTCGCAAACAAGGAACAATTAGTGGAAGCTGTAGTTAGAAAATTTGCACCTAATCCTCGCAAAGTACTGTTCAAAAATTAATTTTATTAATAAATAGTTTTTCTCTTGTAATTGCGTATTATTGCATGCCCCCCCCCATGGACCCCCTTCCCCCATGAAATAAGTTGTACTCAGAAAGCTGCCCCCCCCCCTTCCGTTTTGAGCTGGATGAGCCCCTGAGTAAATGACTGAATATGTGAAGCAGTACATTCCACATGTTACTATAAGTAAAAACGTTTGTTTGATAATTATATCCTTGCTTTAGGAGAATAATTCAATACAATAATGAAAGTCTTTCTCTATATAATTTCAAAATTAATGATACATCACCCTAAGTACTTATCTGCTAAGAAGCCCCATCGAAGCCCGACACCATTTTTACGTGTTATTTCAGTTCACTATACGCTGCTTTTTTTTCACTATTACATTATATAAACTATGCAGGCTCAAAGGGTTTAATTCCTTTAAGTCTTCGCGCTAAGTTGGTGTTGTAAAGAAGCTGCTTCACTGTTAACATGAGCATCAAGTCTCTCCTCATGTCTTACTGCAAACTGCTTTACTTTTTCCTGTACTGTCGGGATCTTCAGATCTCTATTTATGCTGTCATTCCGTACATACCATGGAGCGTCCAAAGTATTTCTAAGAACGTTATTTTGAAATCTTTGGATTATTTCTATGTTGGTCTTTTTTGCACATCCGCATAACTGAATCCCGCAAGTCCAGACGGGTTTTAAGATTAGTCTGTACTGAAATACGTTCCTGTGTATTGACAATTGCGATCTTCTTCCAATTAGCTAATACAACTTTTTGTATTTAATGTTGAGTTCATTGTGCTTCTTTTTATGTGCTCATTGCTTCATTTCCAGGTATATGGCTGTATTGCCATAGGGGATGTTATTATTATTGATTGTTATTAGATACTGTTCGTGTTTTTTGTTGGTGAAGTCAACATGCATTAATTTGCCTTCGTTTATTCTAATTCTCCACCGTCTGATCCAGGCGTTTATATTGTCAGATGCGTTTTCTAGCTTCTTAGCTGTTTCCTCACTGCTATCACCAACTGCAAGGATCACTTTATCATCACCAAATGTCACTAGTACTGCGTCTTCAGTTCTTGGTATGTCATAAGTGTATATTAGGTAAAGAATTGGTCCGAACAGACTCACCCGTAGGAAGAATAGTGGGAAGTTTTTAGTGGAAAATGCTCAATATTTTCTTCTATCTTAAAAAGCAAATCATCTAATTTAGCTCGCGGTTTATTGTTATCGAACCCTCTTAAATCTTTTGGCGGTTGGCCTGCCGTAAGTAGTGAAGTTAAACGGTGAACTTGAGTATGTATGCATAAAGACTCATAAATGCCTGTTTGTATACCGGAAGACGTTCAGCAGTTTTCAAAACAAAGCAAGAAATATTGAAAGATCTCGGTTTAGCACGTTCTGCTACACGCTATCGTCGTCTCTGAACAGGCTTTGCTGCAATTAACCCTTGTAAAAATGTTATCACATTTATTTTTTGGCCTACCGTCATACAAATTGGATTTAATAGTAGTTTTTTCTTCGTCACTAAACTGGTCTGTGCATTTATGTTTACACCTAATTGAAGAAACATCAACTTTCTTTTATAAATAACGTTTTACTAGTACTTACGCGCATGCTTCAATTTGTTTTTCTGACGTGGTAACATACGACTGACCTTGCCAACAAGCAAATTTCCTTTTATTGTCCTTCCAGGCTTCCAAAATTGTAATTCTTTTCTTGGTACCATAAACACGGTCTTCACCATTACCACTACCACTGGTAGACACATTTTTGTAGTAAATTACACAAAAATAATTGAAAAATCGCACAGACGAGCAGGAGCAACAACACTATGTAAGCAGTTTGGTGTACCGTCTGTACCTACAATGACAAATTGACGTCGATGCGCCCAAGAACGGTATTTGTTGGACTTGTACTGTTCTTATACTGATCGCTGTAACTAGCGGAGTCTCCCAGCCATAGAGGCAATGTGCAACATACTATTTTTAAGCTCATCAAATGAAGAGGCGAATTTATACATTTTCGCTATATCAACTCAGAACGCCATTTTGTGGACTTGCACTGTTCTTGGGCTCACCGATTCGAATATAGTTTTGAATTATAGTAAACCGCTAGCAAGGTTTCGTGGACTATCATAAAATATTCGACAGCATAGAGATCTGAGCAGTTACAAATGCACTAAAGAACTCCATGTTAGATTATCGGTAAACAAAGGTGATCGGAAAGACATATACGAAAGCCACTTTGAGAATACAGTTATATGATAACACAGAGACACTAAAGGTAAATACGGATGTCATCCAAATTATTTACATCAGCAATGGAATATATATTCAAAGATTAAATTGGTAAAAGGGATAATTGAAAATGGAAAATACTTCAGCAATCTGCAATTCGCTGGCGATATCGTAGTTAACTCAAACAGTTTAGTATAACTACAAATTATGCTGACATAGGAGTCTCACTGATGAACAGAAAAACCAACAGTTTTATAAGAGAGAGGACAAAGTCGAAGATACAGCAATATAATCAGCAGAATTAAAATGGGAATGGGTAGGTTACGTGGCCCGAATCAACAATAGATGGTGCAAGATTGGATTGGAAACTATTGAGATGGAGAAGAAGTGTTGGAAGACCACATGTCAGATAGGTGGTTGACGTCAGAATGTAGCTAAAAAGATGGCAGGAAAGAGCATGAATCAGGGAAGCTTGGAAGAGAGATAAGGGGGTCTATATCCCTATATGGGTAGAAAATGGCTAGAGGAAGGATAAACCACCAAGATATTTTTGTTATCAATGTGACCTTCTATTAAAGTTGTAGTTAATGCGTGGTTGGATGATTGGATATACTTATAGCTTTCACATTTGCAAACATTCAAAAAGTGTACCTTTACTGAATAAAAAGCTCCTAAATTTGCTACAATTAGAATTTATGTAATAGAATACCGACAGGCCAAAACACTGAATTTTAATTTCAATAAAGGAGATTATCTAGGATAGTCTTCTTGAGAGTGGAAAATTTAGGAATTTCATGTAGATATTGTTATATATTATAGAATATTAATTTTCCACAGTTTTATTTCATTCTACGAACTGTACCTAAACATGCTAAGAAATCAAAACTCCATGCTGGGCTTATATAAGTTATCGCCTTTTAGCTATGTTTAGTTAAACATTCAGGTGTAAAAATATTACCATACAGAAGTTTTATGTTGCATTGAATTTGTTTTGATTGTTGTTATGAAAGGGTAAGTTCTAATTTTGTTTCCAATTCAAGCTAATAAGCGACACTATGTACTATGTGATCAAAAAATTTACAAATTAAGGAGGGATATGCATATCTGAGATTCAACTATAAACACAGGCTAATTTAAACAACTATCAAATTAAAACAATAATTCAGCTGTTAAAATCTGTTTAATCTGGTTGTTGTTTGTTGGTTAAAAACTGTTAACTTAAATTTTAGTTTAAAATGGTTTTTATTTCAGATCAAAAATCGTTCATGATTGAATGCTATTTTTTGACTACTCAAAAAATTAATGGTGATTGGACCTACTATATCGCAGACTGTTCTGCAGAACATAAGGTATAGCCGGTACGTAACATGATAGCCAGTACATGCTTTGTAGCACTCATAGCCAACCCTAATTTGAAAATATTGAAATCGCTCGTTATTTAGTAATTCCCCACAAATTCCTGCAATTCTGTTAGAAGATAGGTAACTTTAAAATAAATATATTTGCGTTATTGTATCGTTATACGCAATGGGACACCAATGTACTTCGAGATATGGTCTAACAAGCTGATTTAAAAACTTATATTGATGTAGAAGAGTTTCAAAGTACGTGATATTTTGAAACCTTAGCAAAGGGATGCAAGAATTCTTAATTACACCACTAGTTCATCATACGTAGTACAAACAATTACTTGACTTAATGTGCTTGGTGCTTCTTTAGTCTACAATTTTTACTCTGCGTGTTGCACTCTGAAAGATTTAAAAATAAACGTGTTTCCTTAAGAATAATTTTTCTTCGTAACACCATCATAGTTGTAAATTATGTAAGTGTTGAAGTATGTTTCAGGAGATTCTGGAGCTTTTTCGGTCCACGCTTTCACATTACCGCATTTGTATGTCCACTTTCCAAAAAAATAAACACATTCTAAAATGCTAATTACTGAAGCTCCCAAACACAACGAAAATATACCGCCAATTTCACCTGAAACAATAACATCGGTAAGGGTATCTAGAAATCAACAATTCTCTTACAAGAGATAGCAATCTCCTCTCCTATGTCTGTGTTCCGCGTTTAAAGAGCCACAGACATAGGGGACCTACAACTTAACGTGGGTTCCGAACCCCGGGAAGTGTAGACACTTCTACTCCAGAAAACAACAATTGCTTACCTAAAATACGGTCCCACGTGTAAGAGACATCTTTCTTAATCTTAATAGATTCGAGATCGCTATAATATACTTTCAGGGAACTCAAATTTGAATTGTCACTTATAATCCTAGAACATAACACTTCGTTTAGAACTTATTCATATCTTAGAATTTTTACGTACTCTGAATTTTCTTTTATTCTAAAAGCACGAATGTCAAACATTCTTTCATTGCATTGGGCGTAACAGTGGCAGTAAACGTATCCTTTCTTTTCTCTTTGGTTTTTGTATTCGTCCGATTCTTCATCTACAATATTAATTAAACACAAAATACTTATCGAACCTATAGAAAATAAGAATTACCATCCAATATGATATCTTTGGGAATATCTAATGCGGCGTACTTAACTAAAAATAAAATAAACTGTAGGTTTTTGCCTTAACGATTTTTACTGCTACCAAAGAGCATATATAAACTTTTTCAAAATACTTACAGCTGTTGACTTGAAGACAGTGTACATCAGCTAAAGTGCATGTGCGTGTAAAATCTGAAAAAATACATAAGATATTATTTAACAATACAAAAAATTACGAAAAAGTACATTACATTACATACACTTTGTATTGAGTTAGTTATTAGTTTTAGAATAAACGGGCTTAGAAAATTAGAATTTTCAAAAATTCATGAAGCATTATTTTGGCAATCAATACGAAAATAATCTTGAAAACCTTACTAATTACCTTGCTGTTCACATTATCACGAATTTACTGTATTTAGAATCGTCCGGCCCAACTTTAGTAAAATGTGCTTATTTTCGATCTTCGATCAGAAAATCTAAGTGCAAGAGAGGGAAACATAATATTGATATTTTAGCATCACTTCGACAACTTTTCTTCATATATTGTAAAAAACAGCACTCAATTGCAGGGAATGTAAGCATTAATGAAAAATTGATGTGTCTTCAAAGAATATTTACCATCTAAGTCAAATAAGTATGGCATAAAAATATTTGCTTTGGTCGATGATCTACCCTCTAAATTTACATATTTATGTGCTAAGCAGTTGTTGAAATGAATATTTTTTTTGTGTAATTGAATCTGACAAAGGAAATAACTTAATATCTTAAGAAACATTTGTTACTTAAACAGAAGCCTATGATTTATAGTATATAAAAATTTCAAACTATCATTAACCCAATGACACCTACCGTGCGATTTATCATGCGTATTTTATACCTCTTTTTGATTTAACTTTAGGCTTCAGACGCGCCGCGGACATGCTATCTGCATTTTATGAACATTGGTTTGCGAGAAATAGTGCCCTAAGCTTGTTAACAAGACTTTTGGAGGAACTATTGTGAAACCGACGCAGAACTATGCAGATTTATAAAAATCTTGTCTGCAACCCACCACACACAATTTCCCAATTCGGCTTGCAACCGTGGGATCTTAATGCTAAAAAAACCTTCTCTGGAATTTCTGTCGTTCGGATTCGACGTTAAACTGTAGGTCTCCCGTGTTTCTACCTTAGCGCTGAGGAGAAACACGTGGCAGAGAAGAGGCCGATGCCTAGCAGTGGGACGGAAAGGCTGTTGATGATGATGATTGTGAGACTGAAAAGATTTCGGTGTTTCCAAAAGGCTCAAGAAGTTGTAAATTATTTGGAGTCGCTTAGCTTAGACGATGCAGATTATACTTCACTGAGGGACTGCAGCCGTATAGACTTACAACAAGAGATGATCACGTTAGTAATGTCGATAACGTACCAAGTGACGACGAAGGAGAGAATGCGGTATTCGTTCTTTTGAGGAAAGGAGTGCTGGAACAACCAATGTAAATAACGGCTGTTAATTTGGTGGTAAAAAATCAAATATTTCTCTCGAAGACGATGAGAACAGTACCTTACTCGAAACGAAATTGTTGATGTTTCGACTTCGAATGAAGCTAAGTGATTCAAAGACGATATTGTTAAACTTGCGGTGTCCGGATAAAAATCAGCATACCAAGAAGCAACGGACTTGGGACGAAAAGATCTCGACATATAGAGACGGAAAAATGAAAATTGGTGATACGTCAGAACTTACCATTGCACAAGTAATTAACTAAGAATAGTTGAATCCGATAGATTTATTAAAATTATTTGTTCCCGGAGTTCAGTTGTTCTGAATTAAGAAAATATGGCATATTGAAAGCAAAACTCGATTCAGGGCCGGTTCTAGACTGTTGGCCGCCGGTGTGCAAAATTTGTAAATCTCCGCCTTTTTTAGGAGGTAGGGAAAACCAATTATAAGTGATAGTACAAAAAAATTAAAAATTGCTATTATACCTATAAATCTTTAAATTTAAAAACTTTATCAAAAAAATGTTTATGTATTATTCACACAAAACTCATAAATACAAACGTCAAAGAGAGAACGCATAGTTATTATTATAATAGTTATATTAAACAGATATCTTATACAACAGTATTAAATAATCTATAAAAGAAAATATTTTTATAAAAATTCATATAACATACAGGTAAATTAAGTCATAACATATTTGAAATTATAACAATTCAACTTTTCTAGCTTTCACCGCCACAAATTTTTTCATTACCTGTCGAACATCCAAAGTATCACACATTTCATGCTCTATGGATATTAATGCAAGATTGGTCAGTCTCTCTTGGCCCATTGTGGATCTGAGATAATTTTTTATAATCTTTAGTTTTTAAAACGATCTTTCCCCCTCAGCTACAGACACTGGTAAAGTCAGCAATATTCTCAAAGCTACACCAACATTAGGGTAAACAGACAATAAATTATTCTGGTAAATATATAATAAAACTTGATATGGCGTCATTTTAAATTCTATTATGTATTATGGTTTCTAAATTTCTAAGTTCGTTGAACAAATCTAAACCATCAACATCGGATTCGTTGCGAGTTCCATCTGTTAATTTAATATGTAAATCTTTGCAGGCCTTCATTAAGTTATTGTCATTTATTTGCTGTAAATTTCCAATATTATATAAAAAAGAAAAACTGTCACTATGCTCTGTCAACAATTCAAATCTTTCTTTAAGTGCAGCTAATGTAGTATCAAGAACGCTGAAAAAGAAATTGACTTTATAACTTTCTTTTGGATTTGCAATATTTTCATCTGCATGTTCATACTCGAACATAGCTTTTTACTTTCCCATACCTTATAGGTGGTAAGTATTGAATTCATGAAAATTTTCGAAATCGAGATTTTAACGGAAATATCCGTTTTGGGTCTCTAGGAACCCAAAAAAGTGGTTTTTAAAAAATGTCTGTCTGTGGGTGGGTATGTACGTACGTACGTATGTATGTATGTATGTGACGCTCCTACAGCCGAAAGTATTGCTCCGATTTTGATGCGCTTTGGAATGCGGGGGTGTATCGAAAATTCATCGAAAAAATAAGCTTTTCAAAAAAATCCGAAACCGGAAGCGGAAGTTACGCATGTTTTTTTGGTATTACTTTTTTCGTGATTACAATTTTGAAACTTTTATCGCGGATAACGATAGAGGGTCATAAGACAAATCTGTTAGTTTTTTGCCGAACTCGCTAGCTTTAAACTGAAGGGCGCTATGATTTTTTGAAATTTTTGAGTTTAACGCCCAATTACTCGAAAACGGATGAATCGATTCAAATGATTTTTATTTTCTGAATAGTATATGAAGGGTAAAATGAGGTGATATAAAAAGTTTTTTGAAAAATTATAAGGGGCCTAAATTATGAATTTTCAAAATTTCGGAAATTTTCAAAAAATTATTTCTCAAAAACTGCTCCAAGGAATTTTTTTAAACTTCATATGTCGATAGACCTCGCAAGGGGCTATCGATATATTTTTTGAAGAACTCCGTAATTTTCCTGTGGCGCCCTCTACGAAGCTTGGAAGTTTGAAACTTTAAACTCCTTTAATTAATAAACAAAAAAGATAGGAAGCTGGGGTTTTCACTGAATCGCTCAGTACGTAATGGAGCATATGAATATGCAAAGAAATATTACACTCGTGGATATATGTAACCGCACCGGCCCCCTCCCCCCTCTTTTTTAGAAAAATATTTTTTTTATTCTAACGGTTGTTATTTGTTTGCGTCAAAGAATCTTTTTCCGCGAAAATAAAAAAATCGGATTTTTTATGGCCCTACAAAATATAATTTCCAGGACTTAGAAAAATTTTACCTCGGTCTTAGGCAATTAGCGATCGGTTACTAGTTTTTTAAAACCTGCGCGACGCCTAGCGGTACCGGACAGCGGAAGAGAATGAAGTAGGCCTGGTGCCATATTAAAAGGAAATTAAGGGGCACCGCAGATATTTGGCGGGACTTCTTACAAGCCTTGTAAGTCTATTCGTTACAAGGCGAGGTTTTAGGATAGCGCTTGAACAACCGTTTTGAGGAAAATAACTCTACTGTTGAATAAAGATGATATGAACAGTTTCCAGTATGGGAAAGTCCAGGGAGGCAGTCGCGTCCACTTTTTTCTTTCGGCGTCTAACTGCCGTTGCAGGTGGAAAATTAGGTTCGACTTCAACTATTTCTGCAAGTTCGTTAGTTGATTTTAGGACTTCTTCAAATTTATCATCGGTTCGATATTCCTCAAAAAAGCATACTAGTTTATGTAAAATTTCCATGCATGTTTGAATATTTTGTTCTGGATCTTGCATTATATTGCTAACTACATTTATTTTATTTAATATAGTATGCCAAATAACAATAGAACATAGAAATTTATACGAGCTGATTTTTTGTGCCAATGAGCGTGCATGTCGAGTGTCCATATCCATGTCCCTTGATTGATCGCTGGACAACTCGTGCAACGAATCGTAGATTTCCCCAATTTGAAATCGCAATGGCCTTAATGCATCTATTCTGCTTGACCATCTGGTAGTAGAAATCGGCTTTACAGACAATTTAGACGTGTTGTCCTTTTCAATATCTTCTTTTAAAATTCTCCATCGGTGCGTAGAAGAAGAAAAAAAAACATAGAAATTCTGTACTACATCAAAAAACGCTACAGTTTCATGCGTAACCGTAGCCGCATCATTGACAACTAAATTTAAAGTGTGGGCGGAACATGGGACAAAAAATGCACGGGGGTTGATGTCAAGTATACGTTGCTGAAGACCTTGCCACGCATGTTTGCGCCGTTATCGTAGCCCTGCCCGCGTAAATCAGCGATGTCTAATTTTAAATTGTGCAGTTCTTGTTCAATAAATGTAGTTAGTCCTTCTCCTGTTGTCTTTGTTACAGGATAAAATGCAATAAAATGTTCTCTAATGTCAACATTTTTATTTTCAGGGTTTAAATACACGAAACGCAAAATAACCGTTAATTGCTCCAAATGACTTGCATCTGGCGTACAATCCAAGATTATGGAGAAATACTTAGAATTTCTCACCATACCCAAAATTTTTTCTTTTAACTGTTCTCCAATAAGTTTTATAATTTCGTTTTGCATGTCTTTTCCCAAATATTGTGGCATTCTTACACCATTGTTTTTTGACTGCTCTATGCGGCGAATGTGCTCAGCCATTACACTATCGAATTTTGCCACCATTTCTACCGCTTTAAGAAAGTTTCCATTATCGTACTTATAAAGAGTGTCTGATGATCCCCTAAAAGCTAGATTTTGCCGAGATAAAACTGAATTATGGTTATAATTCTTTCTATGACAGCATACCAATGTTTTTTTCCG
>JABXWE010036525.1:0-15848 GCA_014611495.1 Limonius californicus
AATGCGTATGATCTGCACAAACAGCTAAAAAGCTTAACATTTTGTCGGCATGGATTGAGTCAAAATATCAGAGTCTTCCTAATGCATCCGCTATGCTTGATTGGATTGCCATTAGTGGAATTTGTTGGCCAGTCCATTCTATCGATACCCATTTCGTCGAACCAGTTGTCCACGATGTTTGCCGATGTTGACGAGCATTGTCATAAATAATCAAGAATTGTTCTCCTAATGCTGCTGCGTACGGAAAAACAATGGGTCGTAGATTCACATTCAGATACCTTTGGGCAGTTAGAGGACCATTCTGACTGAAATAAAGGTCCGTATGACCTCCAGTACTTATCCCGGCCCGTACCATCACAACACCGTCATTATTATTTCGTGGTCCGGTTTCATGGTAAACTATAACACACCTATAATAATATGGCTGCAAAGTGAATCTTGACTCGTCACTAAACAGCAATTGTCCCTAGTCATTACGGCTCTAATCCCTATGTTCCTACGCCCACGTTCTGCGAGTTCTTTTATGATATGCAGTACCTACAACTCGTCAAATGAGAACTTTTACTTGCATGTGCAGAACAGGAAGCAAGACAGCATTCGGAGCAAAGGAGATGCACTTACTCTCGGTTTCCCACTTCGTCGAAGTACACTCATGTTAGTAAACGAACGGGCTCGCACGCATTTGCTAACACAAGTAACGCGTACTTTTTCTCAGAGTGTACCCTATCTGTAGTGGTCGGCGTTTAGTAAGTAAATGAGCTCCGCTGCAGATAACAGAAATATGCCACTGCGCAACTGAACTCAAGTGAAACTTTTCATATGACGATCTGTAGGTGAAATGCAAACCAGTGGTCTTCCAGCATATAGGCCGAAGTCATGAAAACAATTCCTTATTGTATGTGTTGAAACCAGCCTTCCAGTAGCAGCAGAAAACTCGCTTTGAAGCTGGGTTGCATTAAAACGTTACTAGGTTACGTGGTTATTAAAATCTCAAACCCATATTAACCTAACTCATAAAAAGAAAGAATTAGTTGAAATTTCTTATTTCATATTCTGTTGACGTAAATGACATTAAAACTAACCATTTCAATTTTTAAAATGCATTTTGCAAGGCTTAAAATGCAAATATCTGCTTAGATTTCATATTTTGCATCCCATTGACGAACCCCCGTAGATATTACAGTTCAAAATACACTTTCCATTTCAAAAATTTTGAAACTGCCTTCTAATATTATTTTACGCTTCCCAGATTATGTATCAGCTTCTCGTACTGATAATTTCTTGAAAATGACTCTTTAAAGTATTTACTTACACGTAAAAATGTAGAGACAATTTTGTAAGGATAAGTCCAAACTAACATTTTCTCATGTTTGATAGGTAGATATATTGATAAAACGAAATGGTAGGTAATTCTCGTTAACTTTCCCTTTTCATGACTTTTCGAAATTTACACATTTTTGAGTTTTTATTACAGAAATGTCTGCACAAACCTCATTTTCGTAGACTTATTGAAAATGGAAAACCAACATAAAAGGAAAACTAAAGAAGCTGTGACGTTCGGCCACTTTTATTGAATGCACCCTGTACGCGTGACGTTTATTTCTCTTTCTGCAAACGCAGCATTAATCCAAGTCTTCACACTGTTTAGTGCGGGGTGCGGAGAAAAGACGCAAGTCAGGGTCTAGCCTCGGGCGTCCGAATCAGTGTAATTTACCAATAGGTAATTACTTTCGCTTTCTGCGGTACCATTTACGGTACGCCCGAAAATATTCGGTTTCCCAAAAATTACTTATATATCGCTTAAAGTACCGATATGGGAAATTTCGTCGTATGCCGCAATATTGAAAAATCTGCCGAAAGCAAGCAGGTTCGAGAGAAGCAACTGTAAAAACTGTACCACTACACCCCCCTGAAGGGCCAATTGTACATTGAAAAAGGGAAATATTCAAACCCTTTGTTAGCCAAGCTTCAGCTGTTCCATTTAATATACCGAGGGGGAAGGCCCCTGAGACGACGCCGTTAATAGTGCAATCTTGTGAAATCAGTTTGTATTTTGTATGTTTTAATCAAAGAACTTTAGCGATATGGTAAAACACTGCGTGTACAAGGCCTTTCTGTAGTATCTTTTTTTCAGGTATTTATTAACTTAGATTTAATTGTTTTGGGTTCACATGTGTATGACCTTTGTTAATATTAAGATTGTTCGTTTCAAACTGTGTTTGTTTATTCTTTTTAATAATGCTTATCTTAGTTCGTTACCGAATTATAATCATTTAACCATTTTGCATGTATTTTGGTCGAATTTTTTTTTATTTAATTAAATGCCTTGTAAACTTAACTCTTATTTTATTTTGATCTTTGTTAAAAGTATTGTGAAGATTCCTATAACAGCAGCTGAGAGTGAATGTTGCGCCCCTTTGTCTCCGGGGCTAATAAATTCACAGATTTTTTATTAACAACAATTGCGTGAGAAGGTAAGTTCCATCACACACAACTTTCGGGGTGGCCGTTTAAAGTAAGGTGGAGGTTGAGCAGTGCCGGATCTAGTGATATTCCCGTTGGCCCCCTCACTTATTGCGACTTTATCCCGAATGCAATCAAATTTAAGCGCAGTGTATTTTACTAAATGAACCCACCTCTCCTCCTCTGAGCTACGCTAGGGCATGCCGTTTGTATGTGTCACAACTTCGTTTAAGCCCGTGGCAATGCAAACATTGAAGATGGCAAAAATAATGCAAATGAGATACCTGATTAGCAGCAAAGGTTGCCGAGTTTGATTTCTTAGATTAATTGGAAATGGAAAAGTTACTAAGTAGACTTGAAAAAGAAAATTTGGGATAATCTGCATATCTGTAAGAGAGTTATGTACAAATGGGTGAAAGTACCTCTCTTGCTTCTGGAACCCCACAGTTGACGCAGTTAAATATCTGTAGTGAAGATGTACATTAGCTAATAGAATATAATGTCTTCTGATAGCTGATGCAAATTTTATAATTAATAAAATATGGAAATATCCATATAACAGAAAAGAAAGATGTTTTATGTGTTAGTAAAAGGTAGCTTTACAATTCTGAACGATATTTCAATGGCCAGCCATCAACTAAAAATAGTTGTATCTTCGAAAATAGGTTTCTGTATTATTAAACATAACTGACATAAAGGAAAACTCGTAGAACAATTAAGCATCAAATCATGTAATTAGGTAAAACCACCAAAAGGGTAGGTGATGGTGGTAAATACATTCGCAGATTCATTGAATTTGTTTCAAATTCCTGTCATAAAACTCAAGAGTAGTGATATTAAACTGCTGTAAAGAATGCAGACGCTATTGAAATTCAGAAAGAATGGATTATTCATTTTGCATGAAGTTAGAAAAGTCTAGAAATTGAAAGAAAATAATTTATATGACTTATTGCCTGTGTAGAATATATACCTGTACTTGTATAATAAAAATATGGAAAGTCTAATGTTCTATATATAATTTTGCCGCATTAATGAAGCTACCTATTCTTAGTAAGTAAAACTATATACAAGTGTTTTGTTTATACCCTCTCGACTTTCATCTCCTATATTCTTTCTGTTTATATCAACATCATTCTTTTCATGGAAATTGTCTTATCTAATTAGAACAGATACTCTTCGGTAAGGAACCTCGATAGGGCAGTGTGAACAAGCGCAGTCAGTCGAGGTCACAGTAAAATTCGGTTCGATCGGCCGTGGAGTGAAACCCTGGTTGAGGCAACGACCGAATTTCACTTAGTTAAGTTTAGGGTGCATGTGTGTTGCATGAATGGCTAGTATGCAAGGGACGCCGTTCCGGGGGGGGGGTAGTATGAATGTTAAAAAGGGTACTCCTCGGTACAGTGTCATGTTATGAAGCACACCACAGCGTAATATAAAACTCTCTGTACAATATACAGCGGAATCTTTGTTTCCATTTCATTACAACGTTCAAAGCAATTACTTGCTAATATAATTACATGAGCCCTATTATGTCTGCCTTCAACTACATGTAATAGTGGAATAACTATGACCGTAAAGTTTATCTAGACTCACCAATAAGCCAAAAATATAACAAGGTTCCGTCTCTGTGTAATTCATGAAAATGTGTGTTGGCTGCCAATTAACTCCATATCCCTGCATCACGAGAAAATTCAGAAAAACCAGCGTTACAGCTTAAAATTTGCAAAGCAGTAATACTGTTAAGCTATACAATCATTTTTTATTATGACAGGTTACACCTGCAGGCACAGGGAGAGTAATTATTGCTTCGTGTAAACTATCTATGGCTAATTCCACCAAAAAAAATAAAAATTTTATTCATATATCCTCCTTTAATGACATTTAGTGCGTTTTCATCTTGTGGGAAAATAGACTTGGCATTAACTGATGTTGTGACAAAATTGATTTCGCTTGTGCGTTTATTTGCCGATTGTTCTAAAAATATGAAATTGCAGTATTTCTTTGCCCTGTTCCTATAAATGTACGAAGGTCTTTAAGGACTTCTAGCTAACAGTTTGCTTATCGAAAGTGTTTTATAAAATTTGCTGTGGACATTTGAAAGGGATCACTGGCATATCAGATGGTTTTCCTCTTTAATTTTACCGTGTGCCTAAACAAGAAATTCGTTTAACCAAATTACAGTTTTTCTCAAAGTTCTAATTGCTCAATACAAGTAGTTACTTATTTAAATTTAGATAATCATTCATATCAACTTAACATATAAAATGCCGTAATATTAAAGATTCATTTTAAATCATTTTAGCAACCCTGAACAAATATTTATTAATTTCTCATATTTACTCTACTTCTTCTGTTCCAAGCAAAGTAAGAATCCCTCCCAGTTACTACCCTCGTTCGAAAATGTGGTTAACACCCTCAGAGTACTTGTAATTTGTAACATTAAGCAACAGGTAACGTGTAAAACTATTAAGTATGATCTCGTAAAAGCATGCTGTAAGGAATGCTTGAAAGAATGTATTATGTACTCACGAATGGACTTGTTACCCTGTCATATAGACAAATTTTACGTCGATGCTATAGTGACATAGTTTTTCTGTATACCGCTAATATTAACAAAAATATTAAATTTGGACGGAAAACTAACAAGCGCTACGTTTGAGTATTCACAACAAACTTTTTGGGTATCCATCCACTTCCTAGCCACCGTTTGCTCGCCACCGTTTTCTCACCTGCCTTTTGCTCGCGGCTCTCTTTATTCGAAAACTAGTTGCTCGGCACGCCGATTACTCACTGGATTATTGTAAAAATAATAGTTATTTATTGCATAAGTGTTTTAGATAGCGTTTTATCCACGCAAGAAAGTTTAAACTCGAGAACGAAGTTCGAGAGTTTAATTTTCTTTAGTGGATAAAACGCAACTAAAACACGAATGCTATACAACGTTATATTTTATATATTAAAAATGCAAGAACGCGATTTTGTTCCTGAGAAAATCAAAAAGGAAGCTAAAGAAGCAATTCTCCAATTATTGCCTGTGAAGTCCAGGCAACATTATGAAAAAGTATTTTCCGAATTTAATGAATGGAAAGAAAAACGGGGGGTAAGGACGATAAATGAGGAAGTTCTGCTATAGTATTTCTTTAATTTGAAGAAGAAGTATGCAGTTTCATCCATTTGGTCGAAGTACTCGATGCTGAAGGCCGGTATGAAGGTCCATAAAAACATAGACATTGGAAAATATAGTAAGCTCACTGCGTATCTGAAGATTGAGTCGAGAGGGTATAAAGCGAAGAAAGCTGCGGTATTGGAAAGAGTACACGTGGAAGAATTTTTGACAAGGGCTTGCGATGAAGAATATTTGATGATTAAGGTAATATCTCTTAACCTTTTAGACATTGTAGATAATAAACTTTGAAATATTTTAGGTTGCACTAATAATGGGGTTGTCTGGTGCCTGTCGTTGCTGTGAATTGACGAATTTGAAAATCAATGATGTAGAAGACAGGGGCGCATATCTGCTTGTTTCTATACCAGATACCAAGACCGCCGTCTCACGAAAATTCACAATTATGGAAGAAGGATTCTCTATCAATACTGTGGAGACGTGTAGAAAATACATGTCCTTACGTCCGAAGAAGTTATCCAACGACAGATTCTTTTTACGATACTCTAATCAAAAATGTACTTCACAACCTGTTGGAATCAACACGTTGTTGAAAGTTCCTTCAAGAGTTGCTTCATTTTTGAATCTGGTAAACGCAGAAGTTTATAGCGGCCATTGCATGAGGCGCACTTCAACAACTTTACTGGCTAATAAAGGTGCTGACCTTACAACAATTAAACGACATGGTGGGTGGAGAAGTTCCGCTATAGCAGAAAGTTATATCGAGGATTCTGTATCTAATAGGCTTGATATCGCAAGGAAAATCCAAGGTACTCCTGGTACTAGTCGTTCCTTACAAGAGGAGACATCCATTGTTTCTACAGATTTATCAAAAACTTCGACAAGCACTATGCGTTCTGAAACCGATGACAACTACAAGCTTGTTATTAATGGAAACGAAGTGAAATATGATAAAATAGAGAAGGAAATTTCTATTAATGTAAATGTTAATGTTAATATTAATAAAAAATAAATAAAATGTAATTGATTTAAGATTGTATTTTTCATTATTCCACTAGTGGAATAAAGTAATTTCATTATTCCACTAGTGGATAAAGTGGTACTTTATATGCTTCATAAGTGTGGATAAATCTCCAATTATAATGTGATTGTGGATAAAATATTATTTTTAATCACTTAGAATAGGGTGTAGGGAATGTTGATAGTCAAAGCAGGGTTGTCTGTATTTGAATTCGTACAGGGTGATATTTTCTTTGTTCCCAATAAAATTAACAAGAAGTGTATCTAATTTTTATGTTGTATATATTTTTAAGTAATTTTTAATTAATAACTTCTCAAAACTTGGTTAAAATTGCTGTTGTAACGTAGAAACGGCATTTTAAGTTTAAAAAATTTTAATAAATACTTTTTCACTTAGACCACTTCCTTAAACGAATATTTACTTAAAATTAAAGAAATTTTTAAGAAATAATACACTTCCTACACCTACTATAACTGAAAATACAAGTAAAGGATTTAATTATAAGGCAGAAGGTGCTAAATTATTTGACAGAGAAGGTATCTAACAAAATATAAACTAGTTTTTCTGTGTTGGTGCAGTTATACTTAGTACTGCGAATAGGTTGGCTGTCGAAGAAACAGATGGCGAGCAACTGTCTTGGCGAGCATCTTTCCTAGCGAGCAAACGGCGGTGAACAAGTGGTGGCGAGCAAAATAAATTACCTGGAACCGACTTTTTGCTTACTATTCGTAAATGAAAAATGTAGTATTGTCATATCGTTAGGGCAGGTAATAGTCAAAATAGTCAAGATTTTATACTTAGTTTTTTTGAAATGAATTTAATAATGCTGGAGCTTTACATGCCATGCAAGAGTTTGGCCTGCAAGACGGAAGGTCAGAGCTCCCGTGTCCTTGCTCTTACACATGGTTGTCGCGTGCCAAATACATGACACATAGCGATGTAGACAACCCCATTGTTACTCCTTATTCATAGAACGCAGGTACCCAATTATTTAAAGCGACTGGGTAGGCCGCCCGCCAGGCATAAATAATTTATAAATAAAGTCTTTGTACTGTAATCGATAGTATGTAGTAGATACAAATTAATTTATGGCCAAAGATCTGTTCTCCTATGCAGTTTTAGTACGTTTGGCACCTCGGTGGTTACAATTTTCTAGCCAATCAGCAATATTTAGAGGTTAAATTTTTTAAAAAGGATGATAATTTATTAAGAACGGTTATGGGCTAGAGGTGAGCGCATAAAACTTCTACGCTGTAAGTTTACGGTTTAATTCTTAATATAATTTTTTTAACGACCGTTCTCCCTCGCAAGGCAATGGCAAACCAGCGAGATATTCCGCCTGGTAAATCTTCTCTAAAGGATAAGTGTTTACACTTCTTATGGTTCGGAGCCCACGTTAAACTGTAGGTCCTCTATGTCTGTGGTACTTTAAACGCCCAACACAGGCAAAGGAGAGAAAATTGCTACATCTCACGAGCTACAAAGCACTCAAAGAAGAAAAGACGTTGGTGGATACAGTTTTGCAAGAATCGGCAATACTTAAAGATTAAATGTTTCAAAAAAAAAGGGTGATACTTTATTAAAGTTAAAGTATGCGTACAATTAAAATGTTTTAAATTAGATGTTAAAATAAATCAAATGTTTGTATTTATTTTCGATATGGACACGTTTCGATTACACGTTGTAGTTTTTTCACTGATGCTATTGCATTAATTTTGTAAACTCTAGTCGTGCTGGTATTAAATAGCCGTTCGTTCTTTAACAATGGAGGTCATACAAACCGCAATGTTGGTAGTTTCCTGCCAAATTTTATACTACAAAGGGGTGGGAAACATTGAGCAAAATATTTCACACATGTTGCGTTCTTCCAAATTCAACCAATGCCACCTCTCAAGTCCTTCGAGTTGAAAGTTTGTGAAAGTGATGGAGAGTAGTTTTAATCTTGCTTAGAAATTTAGAAACCCCAACAGCGATTTCCAATTAAGACTTTCAGAAGTTACTTTGCAATTTGACATGTGCTCGTGTACTACTTCTTAAGCTTTTCACATGCCCTCCGAAATTTTAAAGCAGTCGAACAATATTAAATCCACCGGTAATGTGTAACTGATTCCCAAGTAAAATTAGCAATTGAGGGATGTTATAACGTTTGTAAGGGTTAGAGCGTCTAGAAGACCGCTTGGGATTGCTCAAAGATTGACCAAGTAATCCTGGTCCATGCCTGCGGACAGTTCCTAAACTTTATGGTCAGAGGCTTACACTGCCATTATTATTTCACATTATAATAATTAAATAAATGAGTATAATAATTACCTCAACTTGGAATTAAATTGATTTCTAGGATTAATGAAACTTATTTAATTGTGTTCATTTATCTACTAGTATTGTTTTAGTAGATACAAGGTAATGAGTATCAATAATGATTATTTTCTGAATAGGTAATTAACAAGTCTAGACAGTCAGCATTCTTAAACAACAATAAGATAAACAGTTGCAAAAACTAGGTAGCTTCAATTTATTGGTATAATTAAAATTTAAATGACTGTTTAAATTCCGTCTGGTTTTTAAAATTAGAGAGACTCCTGAAATAATTTACATTTTCAATTAAATACGGATTTGATCCATAAATGGGATAGAATAGGAGCCTTTACAAATTACGTTGAAAGGGTTTAATCAAGATTACTCAGTTTTACTATTAGTTGAGCTAAAAATATAGCATACAAATATGTGTGAAATCTAACGCGAGAAATATACATATATATAATGATAGTATTCTGTAGCATTTTGACCCCATTTCGAAATATGATAATAAATAAATAGTATATCTATCTACATGGAAATATGGTTGTCACTAAATATATATTTATTTCTTTTTCCTACCTTTTCGTATCAGGAAGGTATATTTAATCAAATGTTGCAACAGACCAACTGTTCAGTTTTAAATGATTTACGTAGGTTACATTATTTTTTGTTGAGTTTTAATTCCAATTTTTCTTAATCGTGGAAGATCAGAGTAAAACTCGAACTAGCAATATGAGACATGGAAATTATATTAAACATGCGAATAAAAAACAGTCATCCCGTATCATTTTAACGTTAAATAGCTTGGGTTAAAAATTCTAGCTGACAAGTCGTTACTATAAAAGTTCTAACATTAAAATTGTAAATTCAAGTCGACAATTCTTTGATTTTATAATAACAAAATTTAAAGAAAAAGCACAGGAAATTATTATTTCATATTTACAAGTGTCCGTTTGATAAAAAAATAATGCAGATTAATAATAATTACACTGTTGAGAGGTCTGGACAGTTAGTGTCCTTAAATAATAGAAGCAATACAGCAAATGCTATGGAAAAAAGGTGGAGCTTAATATATTGTGCCAATGAAAATTTACATAGATCAAAACTTCCAACAGCGGAAAATTTATAAGTTAAATTTGTTCAATCATTAAAGGTGTATTCGTTAAACTGTTTTTGAAAATTTGAAACGCCTCGAGTATATCCAATTTATGTTTATCATCACAGAAGTGTAAAAATGTTATTATATTATTTGATGTCAATGCATGATTGTATTCTAATAAGCGTTTAGCGTTGTTAGAGTCTTGTTTTAAAAAGAACATTATTGAAATTGCAATGAAAAGAAGTACATTTGAAGTAATTTATTAAACAACAAGAAGCACTTTCAACACCTTATTCAACGCATAAGATAGAACTCACGATTTGTTAAAATCAGGCATTTACAAATTAAAGTGTTCACAGTGTAATTATGTATACATAGGTCAGACAATTAGAAATTTTGATACTAGATACAAGAAACACATACTCTCATTTAAAAACAAATACCCAAAAAATGTATATATATATATATATATTATCTGATCCCTTTTTACCTTTCGATGTAGGGTGTTTTATATCTCTATTATAACCAATTATATTCTGAAGACACAGTATCTATATAAAATAAAATAATATTAAATTACTATTCTAAATCAATGCACACATTTTTAAACTTAACTTTGCACCAAATAACACCAATTTTTGTTCTACACTTTACAAGTTAAACTGAACTCTTTACTTCACTCCTGTGTTTCCTACTATTCTTGTATTTTCTGCGCACTTAATTTTTAGTAATTGTAGTTATGTACAAACTTTGCCCATTCTTTTTTATTTTGTGCTAGCGCTTTATCCTCCTGCCAGCTTCGGTTTCTCTTCTTCAGTATCTCCGCTATCGTCTCGTCCCATCTTCTCCTTGGCCTACCTCTTGTTCTCTTTATGTTTGTTTTGGTTTGCCATATTGTTTTGGTTTGCCTATTGTTTTCCATTCGGTTTAGGTGACCGAACCATCGCAGCTGTTGTCTTTCTATGGTGTTCTTTACTGGCTCTACCTCTAACTCTTTCCTTATTTCTACGTTTTTTAGTCTGTCTCTTTTTGTTACTCCCAGGTACTTCATTTCACTTGGTTGTATTTTGCTCTCTTGTTGTTTAGTAAGCGACCAGCTTTCACTCCCGAACGTTAATATTGGTTTAAAGATCGTGTTATAAACTGTTAGTTTTGTCTTTTTGCTTACCTCCTTTTTCCTGACAAAGGTATTACTTAGGGCGTAGTACACTTTGTTGGCACTCTCTATTATATTATTTATTTCAGCTTCATTTTGCCCATCTTTCTGTATTGTCACTCCCAGATATTTCAAGCTGTCTACTTGTTCTATCTCTTGTTTATTAAGTTGGATCTTTGTTTGTATATTGTTCTTTCCGATTACCATTATTTTCGTCTTTTCAGTATTTATCTTTAGGTTGCGTGTTTGTAGTGATCTATTCCATGTTTCTAAGTTTTCTTGTAGTTCCTTTGCGTTTTTGGCCGATATCATCAAGTCATCTGCAAACGCGCACTCTGTTATGTATATTGGTTCCAGATATCTATATCCTACGTGTAACTTCTTGATGTGTCCTTTAACTTCTTTTGCTACGTCATCTAGTATAACGTTGAAGAGTGTTGAACTCAGGACTCCACCCTGTCTCACTCCTTCCTTTGTCACAAATTCTTCTGACTCTGAGTTGTTTGCCCTCACATAATTCCGGGTATTTTTGTACAAGCTTGCTATATTTTTCCTCAATTTATTCCCGATTCCTCTTCTCTTCAGGCTGTCCCAAAGCATTTCCCGCGGTACACTATCGAAAGCCTTCTGGAGGTCAATAAACGCCACATATATATCATTATTGAAATGTTTTTCTATCAATTGCTTTGTCGTAAATATGTGGTCCTGGATTCCTCTCCCCTTTCTGAATTCACTTTGCGACTCCTCCATTTGCATCTCTATTATTGTTTTCAGTCTATTGTCTAGTACTCTCTCATATACTTTAGATACATTACTTAGTAGTGTTAGCCCTCTATAATTGTTGCAGTCTCGTTTATTGCTCTTTCTATGTATAGGTAATATTATTCCCAGTTCCCACTCTGTTGGTATTGTGGACTCTTTCGAAATTTTATTCATCAGTATTTTTATCATCCCAATTCCATTACTCCCTAGTAGTTTCAGCATTTCCGAAGTTATACTATCATGTCCCGCCGCTTTGCCTCTCTTGAGCATCTTTACGGCTTTTATTATTTCATTTGAACTGAATTCTTCTTCTTGTTCATTGCCCTCCTCCTCCCTTTCTATATTTTCCTCTACCTTATCCCGGTTGTCTGTTTGGGCTGCGTTTAACAATTCCTCGAAATATTCTTTCCAGCGCTTCATTATATCTACCATTTCTGTTAAAGTTCTGCCTTCCTTCGATGTAATGTATTGGGTTTTGTTTTCTTTACCCTTTCGCATCGTTTTCAGAATTTTATAGAACAGTTTTTGATTACCTACACTGTCCTTTTCTATCTTCTCGCCAAATTCCTCCCATGATTTTAGTTTCGCTCTCTTTACCAGTTCCTTGACTATTGTTCTCTGTTCTTTATATTCTGCGTATTTCTCTTTGGCTTTGCTTTGTAGGTATTTTCCCCATTTTATTTTCTTTATCTTTGTTTCCGCGTTTAACTCCTCGTTCCACCAGTGCGTTTTCTTTTTGATTTTGTCACAGATTGTTACTCCACAAGTTATTTTGGCTGTGTTTACTATTGTTTCTTTAAATTGAGTCCAGAGTTCTTCTATACTGTGATTTTTTGCCTCTCGCCTTATTTTTCCCATTTCTTTCTCTATCTCTTCTTTATATTTATTTGCTGTTTCTTCTTCTCTCAGCTTGTACGTTCTTATTTTTGTCTTCTTCTGTATGTCCATTTTCACTGCCTTTTGTTGTCTTTTGTTTCTATTTCTGTTTTCATTTTTGTTACTACCAGATAGTGATCCGTGTACAGGTCAGCTCCTCTTCTTACTCTTGTATCTTGTATTTCGTGTCTGTATTTTCTATTTATTATTACATAATCAATAATTGATTTCTCCTTTCTGCTCTCTACTTCCCTGGTATACTTGTGTATGTCCTTATGCTCGTAGAACGAGTTTGTTACGGCTAGATTATTAATTAAGCAGAAATCAATTGATCTTCTTCCGTTATTATTTCTTATTTCCTCTCCGTGTGTTCCTATTGTCTCTCCTGTTTTTTCATCCTTTTTTCCTATTCTTGCGTTTAGTTCCCCCACTATGAGTAATCTTCCAGTTATATTTTCTGCTACTTCTGATAGTTGCTCCCAGAACTTATCTTTTAGTTGTACTCTTTCATCTTCTCCTGGGCCGTAAGCCACTACTATCGTTGTTTTGGTTGCTTTTTCTGGTTGCATTTCTATCTTAAGTATTCTTTCTGAAATGGCTACCCAATTTTTAATGTGTTTATGCATTTCTTTTTTTATTATGCTGCCCACTCCCTCTCTTGCTCTCAGGTTTTGTTCAGCTCCCGCATATATTAGTATATTTCCACTATGTAATGTTTCCTCTCCCTTCCCTTTCTTTTTGGTCTCCGTTATTCCCAGTATATCCAGTTTTGCCTTGTTAAATTCTTCATCTAGTTCATGTTCCTCTCCTGCTATGCTTTCTTATGTCCCAAAAAATGTAATTACGCTAAATACGTGATGCACAACGATGCATTGAATCAAAAAATGTAATAACATGTCTACACTTCTGCGATGATAAATGTAAATCGGATATATACGAAGCCTTTCAAATTCACAAACACACTTTGAGAAACACACCTTTAATAAATGACCAAACTGAACTCATAAATTACCTGCTGACATAAGTGTTAAAATAGAATGTTTATACTGTTTTCGAAAATGACATATAGTGTGCTGAAGTAGATGTAAGGTACAAAATAAAATAAAACTTCTTGAAATTGTGACTATTAATTTATTTACTTTAGAAGTTCAGAGATAATTGTTTATAGTGGCGCTTATTTAGGTGTTAGGTGTTCTCCTATCAAACCAATATTGAAAAATACTAAATACGTATGCTGACAACGAATTTGTCATCTTCAGTGGTCACACTACTCAACTTAGATTATCTCAAGTAACTTTGGCTAAAGTAACCCTCTAAAACAATGTTTTCTAACCTGGGATGCGTGCACCCCTGGGGGTGCGTGAAAGCATTTCCAGGAGTGCGTGAAAAGTTTATATCTTCTAGATGTGTGATATAAAATTTAAAGCTTTCTTATGCTATACAGGGTGTATCAGAAATAGGTATAAATATTTAAACCAGTGGTAGATTGGCTCAAGTAGAATTCAATGGTACTATTCATTTTTCAAAAATCATTAAGTTTATTTTTTTGAATTACAAAATAAGATAAAATTTTGTTTGAGAACTGCTGATGATACATACAAAATACATTTAAGCTGTAGAAGGTTATTACCTAATTGTAAAGTAAATTCAAAGTGGCAAACATGTAAAAACTTGTCTGGCTTGTAATAACAACAATAAACTGAATAGAAATTACTGACCTACCTAATAGTATTGGTTTGTGGCAGGTGATAAGAATTTTGTTTGCACTTCTATCTTACTCTCCTTTGCATAACATGTCTTTGAACTCAAATTTTTGTTATTATCCTGCGGTACTCAAACAATTTTGGGTCAAATTTTCAATTATTATTTTCTCATATCTTAAGGGTCCCATTGTCAAAGAAATGCTTTTTCTAGTTTGTATATATTGTAATCTACTTACTAACCAAAACGGTGATTTAGTTAAAGCCTTAAAAAAAGACGCAACATTTCGACTAACCTACTTAGCAGATATATTCAGTCACCTGAACGAATTAAACACGTTAATGCAAGGATCTAGTAAGAACATAATAACAGCTAGTGAAAAATTATCTTAATTTATTGAAAAACTAAATATTTGGACACGTCGAGTTGAAATGGGAATTTTGTAAACTTTCCCTTGTTTAATTCAATCGTTCAATCACAATTATACCAGAAGTATATATGCAATATATTTACAACAACTGAGTGAATCATTTCATGGATATTTTTCCTATGGAGATATTAGCAAAGTTCAGAAATGGATACTGAATCCATTTCTATTTGACCTAAATTCGATAGACGACAGTGAATTAATAAAAGACGATCTTATTGAAATACGAGCCAGTGCACGTATTCAAATGGAATTTGAAAAACTGGACTTACAACAATTCTGGTGTACACAGTTAGAACCACAGCTGGCGAAAGCAGCATTGCAGACACTTCTACCATTTGCCACCACCTGCCTGAGTGAAATGGGATTTTCAACACTTTTGCACATAGAACCATAAGACATTTAAATGCAACTGTCGATTTACGCGTGACCCTTTCAAAAAGAGCCTCGCTTGAAAAGTATTATTATGAATAAGCAACAACAACCTTCCCATTAAAAATTGAGGTATTGTTTTGTATCTATGTGTAAACGCATGTAAGGATTTTTCAATAAATAAATTATCTTGCAATAAATGTAATTTCCTAAATAAAAAAATCGGAACAGATTTTTCAAGGGGGTATTAGAACGTATTTTCAGATTCAAGGTGGTGCCAATCACCAAAAAGGTTGAGAAACACTGCAGTCTAAAGATATACTCGCGGAGAGTCCCTATAAAATTTATATATGGGACACCCCCGGAACGTAGAAAAATGGGGAGACCGTTAATAAAATGAAAAGATACCATAAAGAAAGCAATGGAGAAGAGAGATTTGGGGGAGGATGAATGGATAGATAAGAAGAGTTGGCGTTTAGGATGCGAGAAACGGACAGAAGAGCCGTAACAAAACTCGCATATATATATATATATATATATATATATATA
>JABXWE010036526.1:0-14782 GCA_014611495.1 Limonius californicus
CTATCCATTATCCTGATGAACTTATTTCTTAGATATTAGTCCCGTACTAACTGTCATTTACAAAACTTAACTCACAGTCAATACACTAGGAAAGTTAACGTACGGCTAGGAATAGTTGAAAATAAGCTTACCGGTCCATATTTTATTGATGGTAATCTCAATACTGCCAAATTTTTAGAGCTATTAAGAAACAACATCATTCCGGCAATAGAAAACTTGAACATCGATGACCCGTGGTTTCAGATGGATGGTGCCCCTCCGCATTCCACGAATGCTATAAGAAATTTTCTTAACGACAGGTTTCCAGGACGTTGGATAGGAAGATTCGGTCCTACAGCGTGGCCCCCGCGCTCTGCAGATTTTTGTCACCCAATGACTTCTTTGCTTGGGGATATTTGAAATCAAACATTTATACCAATATTCCAATACAAAGTATTGATGAATTAAAAGATCGCATTCGTACCGAATGCAATAGCTTGAGTCCCAACTTTCTTGCGAATGCTGTGCGTGGTTTTCAACACCGGTTAGGTTATTGTTTAGAAGTACAAGGTGGTCATTTCGAATACTTGTTGTAACTGTTGATTTTATTTTCATTTCCGTTTTCTGTTATTGATATTTAATGTTTTACAATAATAATCGTCGTTGTTGTTCAACTCATTTTGATTTACTTATTTAATATAAACACTGCATCAACATAACCTTCATACTCAAATAATTGACAACTATAGTGACGTTTATTTCTGATTTTTAGTTGTCGGTATAGTTATTGCATATACAATATGCGAATTTGACGCGTTTGTTTTAAAAGTATACATAGGCTATGTATACTAAAAAGAAAAATTCCCTGTATATTGTACTGAGGACTAGAAATAAGGAGTAACCTTTATTGAACATTTTGATGATTCTACTACATATGTTTATTTTACAATTAGCATTAATAATTATTGTAGTTTCCACTATCTTTAAAAATATTAGGACTTTCCATGCTATTCGTTGCCTCACGCGATATGAAGAGTTGCTTCTTGCTAACTGCAAGATACTTATGTCATCACTTGTTTGACCATATTTCCTTAGATTACTAACATAGAATGTTTTGTTATTGTTAATAGATTAGTTATGTCACTTGACACTATCCCAATAAATCGGTTTCTGAATATGCTATCGTCAATAGCGTTCCATGCACCACTGCTGGGTGCCGATCTCTTCTTTGTCACGTGCTTCTCCTCCGCGCTAATGTAGAATCCCGGAGGATCTGCAGTTTATCGTCGAATTCGAAAGATAGTAAACTTTAGGGAAGGTTTTTGGAATTAAAACCCCAGGATTGCCAACCGCATAGAGAAACTGTATATGTACAATCTAACAAGATAAACAGGGAGGATCGTTTTAGACTCAGTAAAGCTTAGACTCCAGTAGTTTATCCTCTAAGGACTCCTACGCATCATCGATCACACGATCACGCTCCACCGGATCCGTCTTTGCCCAACGGTGACAGCCAACCAGAACTCCGTCGTTCTGCCCGACTGGCTCAAAGAGGTTTAAATACCTCCGCTTCCCGGATTTGAGTTCAGTGTTCTGTTCACTCTGAAGATGCAAGCTGTAATGTCTTGCGAAACGTCAGTTTGTATGGGTTCACAAACAGCTAACAGGCATAAGCCGATTAAGTATTATTGTCCTCGAAAATAAAATACATCAAGATCAAATCCTTGTCCGCTCCAAGATTTGAATAATATAAGCGCACGGCCCTGTTCAGGCAGGCAGGGCCTACGAACAAATAGTGCTCAAACTTCTAGAGCAAATGCTTGTAAAGGCAGACAAGGTACAGGTTGGCCCTTACCTGATAATGCTGGGTGTAGTTCCCAAATGACGACGCGTTCTAAACCGAAAGTAAATTGTAATATTGATAGTAGTAGAAGTATCTAAAAAACAGTTACAGAACTAGAATCAATAGAAATATATATCCTGCGTAGACGTTGTATGGTTTCGAGAATGTAACATGTTACCAACAATTTAAGAAGAAGAAGAATGACAGTAGAAGAAAGCATATCAGAAGAAATGGAAAGAAGAAGGTTAATATGATATCGACACATCCGACGCATGCCACCAGATACGCCACCGAGAAAAATATGGAAGTGGCAACCTGCAAGAAAACGAAAACGGGGTATACTTCTGGAGCAATGGAATATACAGGGAGAATGAAATATGAAAGAAACAGGTCTTGATAATAATGATTGAGAAGACAAAGAAAGGTGGCGTTTAGGATGCGACTGATGGTTGAATTAGCTGTGAAGATTGCGTATATACACAAGGTTTATTCGGAAACTAAGATCCGTTTCAATATATCCACTGGGTGGAGGACGTAGTCAATTTGATGAGAATAAAGCGCTATAACGACCACTACGATTGAAAATTCCGCCAAGTGTGAAGTGCACGCGTTGATTCGTTTTGCTATACAACAAACGAAAAAGCTGCCGAAATGTACAACCAAATATGCGAGATTTATGGTGCAGGCATCCTGAGTAAAGAAAAGGTCAGATACTGGTGTAGACATTTCAGAGAAAACCTAGCCTTTGCACTGACCTTCCTGCATCGCTACGAAACTGATAGCGATGAGTACCTGAATCAAATTGTGACTGGCGACTAGATTTGCGGATACAAATGTAGAAACTAAGCAATGGCGTATTTTAAATCGTTTTCCTGTAAGGAGGTAGAACAATTAATGCAGATGTGTATAATGAGATCTTACGAAAGTTGAGAAGGGTGACTCAAAATAAAAGAAAAAGATTGCTCACCTCAGAAATCATGGTTTTGCACGATAGCGTCTAACCGCACCCAATTGCTCGTCCTGTGCAACTCACTGAGCAATGCTGTTGGGAAAATTTTAACCGTTCCCTCTATAGTTTAGATTTACAGCCCAGTGATTATCACCTCTTCCTCTATTTAAATATTTTTTTAAGAACCCGCGATCGTTGTTTCGACGACGACGACCTCAAAACGACGATACAAAGTTAGATTTCGTCATAGGCGCCAACCTTCTATGAAGAACATATACAAAAACTTGTATGTGGGGTTAAATCATAATAATTTTTTTAACTGTTCTTTCCTATTTTACCGCGATCGACCTTTAATTTCCGAAGAAGCTTCGTTTATACTTATACAGGGTGTTTTAGTTTTAATCTTGAATACATTGGGAAAATACTCTCCTGGTCAATCTAATTCGGAAACTATGTCTCTCACTCGCTTCCTAAGAAAGATATAGGGTGTCAAAGTTGAGAAAACAAATAATTTTTTCATTATATGTTTTAGGAAAATGGAGGGAATACAACAACATTTTGTATGCGTACCTTTGATGTTTATGCTTATTTTCTAGTAATGTTAGTCCAAATGCGTCACACCAATGGGCTTACAACGGATTAATTTCAAGAAAAAAGTACGTCACTGAGTTTTTTCAATTTTTTTCTCTTTTTCCAAAATCCCCATTCAATTTGGAATAAGACGCGTTTGTACATATCTTAGATTAAAAGGTCCTTGTTTCAGAGATATTAGCAAAGCAAGCAAAATAACTCTGATAGTTTTAAATAAATATTATATTGTAAAATAAGAAAAAAGAAACAAGAAAATTTAAGAAGATATTCAGATGG
Organism: Limonius californicus; assembly: GCA_014611495.1. NCBI lineage: Eukaryota > Metazoa > Arthropoda > Insecta > Coleoptera > Elateridae > Limonius > Limonius californicus. Next base: position 3,639 of record JABXWE010036526.1, read on the forward strand.
AAAGACATAAAGGAAAGCCTATTTTAAGTAGGTGAAGAAATTAAAGGGGAAAACACAGGAAAGAAGAAGCGAATGGGTGACTGAAAACATAATACAACTTATGAACAAACGAAGGGAGAAGAAAAACAAAAACCTAGATAGATATAAAGAACTCGAAGATATAATTTAGAATAAAATAAAAGAAACAAAAGGAAATTGGCTAGAAGAGAAATGTAAACATATTGAAGATCTGCAAGAGCGACACGATGATTTGAATTTGCACCAAGCTATTAAAGAGCTAGCAGGAAACTATAAAAGAAGGAAACCGATGAGTATTTTAAATAACCAAAATCAAATAGTATATATAGAAGAAAAAATAGGGTATACGGAAAAACTACATAGAACAGTTATTCAAGAACCACAGGAATGATAGACGTCCAACGATAAATTCACAAAAAGGTCTATACGATTCTATACGAAATCATAATGACAAAAATTGGCAAAGTTACAAGAGAGGACGACATCTCAGCGGAATACCTAAAATATGTAGTAAATAGATATCGTAATAGACACGCCAACAGACATGTTCAATTGCATATATATGTGCAGCATTATCCCAAAAGAATGGTTACGCTCGACTTTTATAGCGATACCGAAAAAGCCTAAAGAACAAAGATGTGAAGATTTCAGAACCATCAGTTGAATGTCACACTCACTAAAAGTATTCCAGCGAATTATATACTATAGAATTATATACCATAGAATTAAAGGGAAAGCCACATGCAACGAATCGACCCGGCAAGACTTCCAAAACAAGCTCTAAGCTTCAAGCTAAGAGGAAGGCGAGATGTAGGGAGACCGAAAGCGAGATGGCGACTGGAGTCGGAACAGGGTCGAAGGCCTAATCCATAAAGTAGGTGATGATGATGATGATGAGAATTAAAGGCAAATGCGAAGAATAGGGACAAGAGAGATCATGTTTCCTATGGTGGTAATAGTGGAATGGTGCCCAGAAGTTTGCAAAGAAGTATATTTAGTCTATGAGAAGGCTTTTAATAAAGTCCAACACAAAAAGTTAATAGCACAACTACAAAAAGTTGGTCTAGATGTTAGAGATCTAAACATATTTGTATTGGAATCAGGAAACCACAGTACGAGTAGAAGACGTAGTAACGGAAGAAATAGACATATCAAGGGGTGTTCGCCAAGGATGTGTACTATCTCCCTTAATTTTCAACGTATATTCGTAATGTGTCATACAAATGCATTAGAGGGCCGACCTGAGGGAATTAATACCATAATCGTGGCTGATAAAGAAATGGACTTACAAATGTTAATGATAGACTCAATACAGAAAGTAATAACATGGGACTAAGCATAAACATTAATAAAACAAAAAGTATGCTATTTAGTATAATACCTAATTTAAACATCACTATAGAACCTAACGGCAAGACAATCGAGAACGCGGACAGCTAATAATATCTGGGACGAAACATAAACAACAAAATGGATCACTTTCAAGAAGTTAAAAGAAGAATCGAAATTGCTAGAGCAAGCTTCTTTAAAATGAAGAATGTTTTGTGTAATTTGAAGCTATCATTAGATTTGAGAGTGCGAGTATTAAAATGTTATATATGGTCCACACTATTATGTGGTTGCGAGATTTGGACAATAAAAAAGGGCACTAAGCAATGAGTGCAGGCAATCGAACTATGGTTATATCGAAGAATGAGATAGGTACACGACCCCAGCTAACGCAATTAGTTAAAAAACGTAAAACACAGTAGTTTGGTCATATTATGAGACACAGTAGATATGATATACTATGAGTAGCCTTAGAAGGCAAAGTAGAAGGAAAACGAGGACAAGCAAGAAAGAGGAAGTCCTGGATCAGAAACATCAAAGAATGGACTAACCACAATACACATACAATCTTCCATACCACCTAGGAAAGACATAGATTTGCTATAATGGTCGCCAACATAATATTTTCCGGCACTAGAAGAAGAAGAAGTTATGTAAATTGTACAATTAACTGTACCAGTTCTGGTAAAATTTCGTCGCTCCACGGAATTCAAGATCTAGTTGCAAAAATTTAAGGGCTTTTTTGTGTCCCCTGCATATAAATCTTGCACAGCTTGTAGAGGAGAGGCTTTTTGGTGGTCTTTTATTTAAATTTAAAACACTCTTGATTGCGGCATGTTAAGATTTCTAACTGGCCGTCTGATACTCAAGTGTCTGTTGGCATTAAAAGCCCAGAGAATTCTGTTACCATCCCCGTTATTCCAATTTTGGGCTCTATTTTGCTCATCAGCTTTCCTCAATCCAAATTCACATACTGCGTATCAACAAAAACTTGTGCTTTAGGTTCTCTTCTTTCCGGAAAACAATGTCGGTATTCCTGGACTGTTGCAACAGAACTTCCATTGCAGAAACCATAAACAAGTGAATGTCCGCATACTCAGCTTTGGAAAATTATCTTGGCATTTTTTCTTTAAATAATATCACAACTTCAACAACTAAAGTAAAGTAAAGATTGCCAGTGACATTCAAGCAATTATATTAGTGTTTCTATGGCCAACTCAAAATAATTTTGATCCATAGCGGGCTTGGATGCTTTTGAAGAAAGACAAGTATCTCTGAAACTAGTACCGTAATTTAAGATCTATAGAAACGCGTATTATTCCAAATTGAATGGGGATTTTGACAAAAGAGAAAACAAATTGGAGAAACCTAGTGGTTAACTTTCTCTCCTTGAAATAAGTCCGCTTTAACCCCATTGCACGCCACTGATGTGACGCATTTTGAAGTACATATAAGTATGTGTGCGAGGTTTCTATGGTTGTCGTCGTTTCTCGCTTCTCAACTTCCATAATTTGCGGCCTAACCAGTCGTCATCTCCAAGTCCTCTTGCGTCCATGGCTTCCTTCACATCTATCTTCCAACTTCTGGAAGGTTTTCCTCGCTTTTGCCGTTCAACTGGGATCAATTTCCAGACTCTATTGTTGTTTAATCTCTGGAGGTGGCCGTACCGTATCAATCGTTTACTGCATATAGTGTCTAAAATATTTCCTTCTACATTCACCATTTGTCATATTGTGTCATTTCTGACATGGTCCAATATAAGGCTGCTTCTTCTCCAGAAATTCATTTCCAGGGATATCAACTTCTCCCTATATCTCTGATCCAGTTCCCATGTTTCCGCTCCATACGTGCATATACTCTCTAGGATTGTCTTGTAGATTACAGTTTTATTTTTTTTGTTATATTGTCGCTCCATAATAGTGGATTTAATTAACGGATCATTCGTTTCCCTTGTCCTACTTTATTATTTATGTCTTGCTTACTTCTAACGATTGAGGAAAGGCTCGCTTCTAAATATTTAAAAGAGGTGCGGCGTTTTATTTTGCAGGTTCCAATATCCAGATCTTCATGTTCTTCATCACCTGATACCATATATTCAATCTTTTTGGGGTTTATTATTAGACCCCATTTCTCGTATTCTTGTCTTGGAAGTACATAACTTCCGAAAATAACTCTATACAAGGAAGGTGTTTGATTTGCTCTATTTTCCTAGAAGTTATAATGAAAAATCATTTGGTTTTCTAAATTTTAACACCCTGTATATTTGAAGCTTTCACAAGCCTTAGAGGCCCATCGCTTTTGGTGTGAGACAAGGCTAAGTTAGTTTGTGTAATGCACAACAGGGCCCGACTCTGCGGGTTTCCGTGTTGGTGCGAAACCATGCTTAACCTGCTGTTGTATGTGAATGTTTTTGTTTATGGTCTTGTTACTCCTCTAGTGCGACCGTAATTCGAGGAGTGCCATTAATTTAATGCCCAATCGCAAATGGCGACCGAGACCCAGTACCGACCACCCAGGGAATTAGAAAAATTTCCGATCCTGGGGAGATTCAAACCGGGAAGCGTTTGGAGTATTACATCCAAAGCTTGGCTCTCTACCACTGAGCCATCCCCGCCCTGAATGAGAGGCATACATGATATATTTTTCTGTATTAGAATGACCAGGAGAGTACTCTCATAAAGTATTCAAGATTAAAACTGAAACACCCTGTATACTGTGAACAAATAATGGCTAACACGTTACACAGAAGCAATGGTTCTCTAAAATATTGGGATCAAAATGTGGTACTTAATATCAGCATCAGTATTGAAGAATTTTGAATAGTGTCGTATTGATTAATTATTCGTGACTTCTCCTTCTTCTTGGAGTGCTTTATCTCTTACGAAACGTAGTGATCTTCTCCCCTATGCCTGTGTTGCGCGTTTAAAATGCCGCGGACATAGAGGATCTACAGCTTAACGTGGACTCCGAACCATGGGAAGTGTAAACATTTCTACTCCACAGAAGATTTACTAGGCAGAGTACCTCACTGGTTTGTCTTTGCCTTGCGAGGGAGCACGGTCTTTAACAATCCGATGTTCCGGTACTGGGAATTGAACTCAGGATCGTCAATGTAGAAGATTAACGCACTGATTTCACTAGATTAATTAATAAACAAGGACTGAGTAACTTAAATGATACCGATCAGAGGATTTCATTTTACTATTTTAGGAGAATACCCAATTTATTTGTCTAAAATAGTGTTACTGAACCATATCGTAGAAAAGCAGAGCATTTAAGAAAATTATACCATAGCTATTAAAATAGAAAGTCCCATAAGAGGGATTGCGTTATGTTCAAATTATTGCCCCCTATTGTGTTACAAAAGACTTTGGACATACATTTTCTATTGTAAACATTTAAGCAAAATCAAGCAACTGTTTTCAAAATATTAAAGGACAAGTAAGTCATCTACCAAATGTCAATTTGCTAAGTCAATAGCTTGCTTTGAGCAAATTACCACTTATTATGAAAATATATTGTATGTTACATTTTGACCATCGTTTTGTTTGCAAAATAGTTACATTGGCATATTTTTCAGAACGCTGTTGCCAATAGTAAATTCTTAAAATCATAATTATAATGATATCATGTTAAACTGTGTATCTCAATTCTTGCAACGCCTGCGGCAATAAGTTATTTACTGATGTTCTAATAAAATGAAACTGGAAGGAAACACTTGACATTTTGAGGCGAGCAAACTTTTATATAAGCAATTGCTGCAAATCTTTCCGAAGGGGTAAAAACTGGTGTGTGGCTCGCGCTCCGATAAATAGGCGGTAGATTTAAACTCTAAAAGATGACCGATTGCAACATGAAACAGGTCATCTAGAACACTAATAGCAGGCTCCTTATAATTAATGACCGTCATGATATCGAAACATGTTTCTCTGGAAAACATATTGTTAACCACGACAATAGTCCCGCACGTTATTCGATTTATAGCTAAGTTTTTACACCCTCTGCACGACTCGTAAAAGTTGCTTATTTGAGCCGACAATAATAAATGCTACAATAGCGAAAAATCGAAAATCTGATATGTAATCGTTTCTGATGAAAAACTCGTATTGTAACTTATCAAAATTAGTATTGTAAAATTGTACATCAGGGGGTAAACATAGAATTAACCAAACATTTTATGTTAATTTGTATGTTAATTTGTAAGCAATAAATGCAAAAACTATAGATTAATGTACCCGAAAATCTATACACATTCCATTCCTGCAAGCTGATTCGTAGTAAAAAGGTTCCATATAACCTGAACTAAAAAATATTTACACAATCATGGTGGGATTACGAACTATTGCATACATTTGCATAAAGATGTTAATCGGGCCGTTCTGAGTGATGCTTTATCCGTTTTTGAGAAGGGTTGTACGATGATAAATCAAATTGATTTTGACCTTTAGGATTTTATAGTGAAGGGGTATCAGATCCCCCTAGAATGACTGCTTTCTGGAAACTGAATGGAGCTTACCACAACTTGATCTACTGACAATTACGGCGAATTCTTTAGAGATTAACAGCAAACCTCATTTACGTACTATTCAGCGATTAAATCCATATAAAGGCGAGATTCACGACGTGAAATAACTCATTAAAATACGTTAATCGCATTTATATTTGCTGTTTAAAGTCAGGCTGCGCTATAACTCACGAGGAAGTCAAATACGGGTTCATGTAACACGAGGGTTAACTAACTCAAGATTTATAACGTTGACATCTGAACCAGTCTGAATGTGGTGTAAATAAGGTTGGCCATTATAAAACGCAAAATACATTGCATTTCTGTGGTTTACTGCCTTATTGTCTTTCCCCCGTTTATTCGTAGAACTAAAACTCGGATTAGTTTACTAGAACCAGCAAACGAATAGGATGTTTACTAAACTACTTTAAAATGAAAAAAGGGAAGAATTATTGTATTAGATCGAAGTATAAGTGGCTCCCTGCTACTGTAAACTACTTTTTTAAAGTGGTTAGTTACAATACTCTGTCATTAAAATAATATTTTAACTACTTTTTACACAAATTTAATGGAAGCCTAACCTTAGTTGTATAACATTTTTTATAGTTACCTATGATCCCTGTAAGCCAATAACAAAAACTAGATAACAGTTCGTACACATGTACTACACAATTAAATGAACAACAACTTGCTACTACGTAATTGCCAAAGCGAACATTGGAAGATACCAATGCCGGATGTACGGGATTACATTTTCTTATTGGGGTTTCTGGGCTTTCCCTCACCCTTGTTGTTTGTGACTACCACTTCTGGAAATTTTAAAGCATTACGAAACAGTTTAGAATTGTTTATAATTTATTTATTTATATTTTGCAGTGAGTCGATGAAAAAATTAATTTCCGAAAATTACTCACATGCATTATAAAATTTAGATTAAAAATAAAAAATACATTGTGAGAATAAACTATTGTGTAAGTAAATTAAGCGAATCTTTAACAAAAATAATTTGAGTATTATCTCAGTGAAAGGCGTTTGACTTTAAGCGACTATTTTTTCTTCTAAATGGCACAATGATTATATATTATATGGTAAACCGGCCAATTCCGCCCAAATTCTGAAAAACTAACAAAAATTACTAAGGTACTCCTATACACTGCGCGTCAAAAGTATGGAATATACCAAATAGAACGGAAACAAATAATTTTTTTGAAATTTTATAAACTACGTCGACTCTCTTTAGTAAAAATGCTCCCTCGATTATCAAAATCGTTTTCCGACAGTTATTTGCTCTTCTTTGATGACGTCATCGTTATTTCATAAATGGCAACCCCATTTTTGTCCTCCTTATTTGATTTATAATCACATAAGAACAAATGAATGATGAAAAATGATATGAAAGAATGCATTAAAAAAAAAAATTACGTGTTTCAGGATTTTTACAAAAATTATCTGTTTCAGTTTTATTTAGTTTTATTATTATGTTCCATACTTTTGACGCGCACTTTATTCTAGTAGATTTAGATTAGAAAAATTACTAAAATTAATTTTTTCAGGTAAATTTTAAACGAAACTCATTAGCATTTTAATTATTAGTTATACTGGGGGTATTCTACTTATACCCAGTGAAAAGTTATTAACTTTAACAGTTTATATACAGGGCGTCCCAAAACGTATCGGCAATATTTCAAAGATGAATTCCAGATCTTATTTAGAGTCGAAAAGTCCATATAAACATATGTCCTGAACGTAATCGTTAACGAGTCAATGGATATTTCATAATTTATGTGGCTAAAATTTTAGTTCAACGAATTTTATTAAATAAATCTTTTTTCAATACATTTTTATTATTTTATTCACAAGAAATGTTCAAAATTATCTCCATTGTGTTCGATACACAAAGCCGCACGTGGCAGAAGAGATCGCTACGTTCTTAATATGGTTGCTGGGTTATTCCTAAAAATATTGGCAGCCTGCTGTATTCTTTGGCATAATACTTCTACGGTGTGCACTTCCTTGCATAAACAATCGGTTTCATGTGACTCCAAAGATGAAAATCTAATGGAGTCAGGTCCGGCGAACGCGGTAGCCATACTACGGGTGCTCCTACTCCGATCCATCTTCCCGGAAAATGTGCGTTAAGCCAAGCTCTAACAAGAATTGATGTGCCGGTGCCCCATCGTGTTGATACCACATTGCTCATCTTCCAGTAATAAGGGTAAAGAGTTTTCTAGAAAATATTCGTAATTCGCACCGTTCAAACGGTGTGGCAGTTCAAATGGTCCAATCAGACGATCATTGAGAATACCAACTATCATATTAACACTAAATCTATGTTGAAAATGCGAGCGTCTTCTTTAATGAGAATTTTCTGCAGCCCATTCATGAAAATTATGTTAATTATTGATACCATCTCGTTCGAAAGAAGCTGCATCGGTCCATAAAATATTCGGTAGGTTTTGATTATTTTGTACCCTATTAAAAAATCTTAAACGCGTTTCAAAATCATTACCTAGAGCTTGAACTCTTTGATGATAGTATGGATGTAAGCAAGCACCTTCTTATTATTCTCAAAACCTGGTTTCTACATATTTCAGTAAGTGATGCAACTCCAGTGTGGAAACTATAGAGGGATATCGCTGCTAAATATAGCATATAAGCTCATGTCCTCGTTAATCGCCAAGAAACTAGAACCGTACATCGAAGAAATACTAGGAGAACACCAGTGTGGCTTCCGCCAAAACAGATCCGCAACAGACCAAATATTTAGCCTCAGAGAAATACTATCAAAATGCTATGAATACGAGATAGATATACATCAGCTATACATAGACTACAAACAAGCACGATAGCGTTAACAGAGAAAAACTACTTAAGCTCACGGTAGACTTTAACACACCAGAAAAATTGGTTAATGTAGTAAAGATGACACTGAACAAAACAGAAAATAAAGTAAGGATCCAAAGAGACACAGCACAAAACTTCACAGTCGCGATAGGTTTAAGACAAGGCGATCCACTATCCACAATGTTATTTAACATAACTCTGGAAAAAGCCCTGAAAAGTATTATAGGAAACGGACAAGGTACAATCTACAATAAATCGGAGCAAATCCTGGCATATGCAGATGATATTGCCCTAGTTGGTAGGACAAAAGAAATCATCCAATCTACGGTTGAAGAACTTGAGCTGGCGTGCAAACCAATAGGCCTAATAATAAATGACGCAAAAACCAAATATATGGAGTACAAGAAACCTAAGGAGACGACAAGAAGATCACTTGCAAACCCAAGATCACAAATTCGAAAGAATAAACATCCAAATACCTTGGAAAAACAATAACAGAACAAAACGATATAAGCGAAGAAATAAGATCTAGACTAGTGGCGGGTAATAGAAGTTATTTTGCACTACAGGGCATACTAAGATCGAGAGACATTCCACGAAACCTAAACAAGAAAATATACACAACTGTAATACGACCTGTAGTGACCTACGCTAGTGAAACCTGGGTACTTACAATAAACGATCAAAGAACAGTAAATATATGGGAAGTACTGCGAAAAATATATGGACACTCTGAACATGTCAACGTTCTAGGAAATTGGAGAATTGGAACAAACACAGAGCTTAGGGAACTGTACCAAGAACCAGATCTGGTTGCGTTTATTAAAATGCAACGCCTAAGATGGCTAGTACATATCAGGCGAATGGAACCACATAGACCAAGCGATGGAAGGAAGACCAGAGGGCAGAGGAAGAAGAGGAAGACCAAGAAAATGATAGCTCGACGACGTGGAAGAAGATCTAACAATACTAGGAATAAGAAGATGGAGGAGGGAAGCAGAGAATAGATCAAGATGGAAGGAAATAGTAACGAAAGCCAATGTCCTGAATGGACCGTAGCGCTCACAGAGAGAGATTGCAATTCTTCGCACACTGAAAGACGGATCTTCTTGTAATAAATCAAGAACTTCAGTATTACAGTAATAAACTGACAAGTTACAAACAATAATTTCCTAAAAACGATGTTCAAATGTTACCAAACAAAAGACGCGATCATGGCAACTAGATCAGTATTTCAGAAATCCGTTGAACTAAAATTTTAGCCACATAAATTATGAAATAAACAATAGCTCGTTAACGGTTACCTTCAGGACATATGTTTATATGGACTTTTCGACTTTAAATAAGTTCTGAAATTCATCCTTGATACATTGCCAGTACGTTTTGGGACGCAGTGTATTTTATTTCAATATCATATTCTTCCAGCAATACAATTTCATGAAATCAACAATTGCAGCTCAAGCTTTAAATTCTAGATTTAAGACAAAAATCATTAAATTAGACTAAGTGGAAACTGGTTGACTAGTAACTGTAGAAATGCTTCCAACCCTTTGCTTCCTTTTTTATTATTGAAGCTGGGCTTCCTTACACGTTCTTATTTCTTAGCAACGCTTCCTTGTTTGCTGAGGGAATCCCGGACTTAACACGATTTTCTAACTATCAAAAATATATTTTTATTTAAAAATTAAAAAAGAAAATGAATTATAACTCTCATAATTTACCTAACATAATGAGGATACGAATTGTTACAGTTACAAGCGGCATTGTATGTAGAAAGTTTCCAGATGTTCACAAACAACAAAAATAGGGAAAAGCGTAGAGGTCCCAGTAAGTAATTGTAATCCCGTACATCCAGCACTGGTACCTTCCAATGTTTAGTTTGGTCATTATGTTTATCTAATCACACATTGTTTCTTCATTGATTTGTGTAGATACGTGTATAAGAAGTTGTTACCTAGTTTTTATTACTCATTGGAATCATGGCCGGTATCACTATAAAAAATATTTTACAACTAAGCCTAGGCTTCCATTGAGTTCCTGTAAAACGTAAGGGAAATGTGCCTTTCAAAACACCTGCAGAGTTTGCATATCTTATAATTTAAGTATTTTAATATTTGAAATACAGAACTGAATTTTAATTCTTAGACAGATCATGGAGAAAAGGTTTGAACTTAGCAAAACATTATTCCTAATATTTACTAACTTGGAAAAATCTTCTGGTAAGCTGCCCACAAAAATGTAGCTGACCGTTTTAGAAACCAGAAAAAGCAACAAGGCTCTAATACAGGGAATAAAAAGTTTATACAAGATCACTAGAAATTGTATGCGGACGGTGAGTTACACATCTAGCGAGTTCCAAACAAATATAGGTGTTGGTTAATTGTATTACACGATAAACAAGTGTATATGGAACAAATGAGAAGTGTCAAAGAAAATAAGACTAGCAGTA
>JABXWE010036527.1:0-28972 GCA_014611495.1 Limonius californicus
AAGGACTCTTGTAAATCGTATGATTACATCACTAATTACTTTTTCTTGCGAATCTATAGAGTAATTCTGTTCGAGTATCCAGAATCAGATTTATTTTATGGTAGTTAAAGTTATATAAATATATTATTATAAATACGAATCAATTAATTCCCAGAGATTTTCAAGCATTTTTAGGAATATTAATTTTATTTAAAGGAGTCCTCTACTTGTTTTCTGTATGAAGTTTGGAATATTTGGCAAAGCTAAATGAGAACTATATTAGACTATAATCGTCCATATATTTGTTATTGCTTTCCTTATGTATGAGAATTATTTGATTTATGTATAAATGTACTAAATAATTAATAATAGCAGAGACAAAAATTTCAAGTAGGGGACTTAAGATGTTCTCATGACTAGAGGAAACATGTTAGACTTTAATTTTGTTCTAATTAGAGTTAATAATTGATTGGATAAACGTGGATTTACAAAAATTTTGCTTGTACTTGCAGATATATGTACACAGTTTTTTTTGGCGTTTGTTTTGCTATGTTAAGTGGTATACCCTTAACACAGGTATTAAAACTATTATAGGCTGTAGTATTATTTAAAACATAATTTCCATTTATTCCAAAAGTAATGTAAAATTGTTCTTTAGTCTCTGTTTATTTTTATTTTTAAATATGCTTCTGATGGTTCTAGAAAGGTTATCAGAAAAAAGAAACTTTTCGTTCACGATGCTTCATTCGTAGGTAGCTATCAGATGAGCAAATTGCCAGTTAGCATTCAGATAAATTGGTTTATATGTGGATAAAACTTTCTTAGTTAAGAGGATTCTTTCAGATTGCAATTATTGGTATTTATGTGGTAATGAACCCAATTTATCGAACAATCTCTTGGAGATTTTTTAAAGTTGAAAAGATTGTCAAAATCCATGGTTGACATATCCACTACTGATAAATAAGGAATCAATTTTATTTGCGCAGAGCTAAAAAAAACTAGTAGGTGAAAATCTTTCATACATTTAGAAACAACTTAGTTGTTTGTATCTATTTCACCCACGTTCAAAAAAACCATTCTATAGTCAGAAGCAAAATTTTCAGTCACATTACACATTGTAATACCACATATGTACTGTAATTTGTCAAGTACATGTTACACGTTTGTGTTACATAGGTTACTGATTAAAAAAAATTAATTATTTTCCAGAACAACTGGGTCAGTTACCCCAAGAGCACTTCAGAAGTGAAAATGCACCTGCATTGTCCAGCACTTTACCTAGTAAGATGCTAATTTTATTTATCTATTGTATTTAAAAATATAGAATTAATCTTCGAGTTCTTTTGACTTTTATATTAACAGTACTAGCATGATAGTAAAATCTCGTTACTGTAATTCCAGACGAAATTTAGGATTGGGCAAAAAATTAATGTTAATTTATTTGATGAAGTAGGGTGACCAGATCAGTACAACTAAAAATCAGGGCATGACGCCTACAAAACCAAGTTCTTTCAGTTACAATTGTTTTCCACCATTTACCATTTATTCGACAGCACTCGTGAGTAGTAGCGATCGGATCCGATTTTTTATTTTTGTATCTGGACTCGCCTAAAGTTTTTGACATATTACGTGGAAACAAAAATAGACAAGCAGTGACTGGAACAGTTTCCAAACGACTTTTAAGAAATATCAACATTTTATTGTAAAGTACCTATATACGATAACTAAAAATGATGAGTATTTGAAAATTGGAACATTAGTAGTCTCGAAAATACATCGTGGAGACATCAGGATATCGAATCAAAAATAGGGATAAATCCCGAAAGATCAGGATGTCTGCTCACCCTATGATGCAGACATAATTTCTATATTCTAAACCCTGTATGACTTTACAGATATAAAAGTGGCAAGGAGCCTATACAATTTATGGTACATAGATTACCAAAAAATGTAGATATAAATGTCACATCTCCTTTTAAGCTGTCTTTGTTTACCATCTAATAATCTATCAATTTTATTACAGCATTTTATTTGATTTATTCAATAATTAAATTTTAATTTATTTGAAACTGTAATATCTCAAATTCAATTTCAAAATGCTTCTGTTGCACTTTTTGATAGTAAATGAGGAGAGAAGATAATTTTAAAGATATTTGTTTTAGAGTTTCATTAAAAGCATTCGAACATTTATATAATAAATTCGTATTAAATAAATGCAAATTTATTCTTTTATAAATAATAATAATATTAGATTTACTGCAACAAGAACTAAAGATGGAAAACTATAACATATTACTTGTGCAAAAACGGCTTTCCAACAGTATACTACCTTCCTTTTAATCTTTAGCCCCATTAGAACTCCAGTCAGAATTGATAATAGGTTTGCGCACCTTGTTCTCATTATTAGAAAATCGATACTTTTAAAAAAATATTAAATCTGTATTTCATTTTTCATCAAATTAAACTTTCTTAAAAATATTAGGAAAGGTATGACATGATGATATGGGACACATAACTATGCCATCATGGTGCCTCAATGCAAAAGCCAATCAAAATGTTACTACAAGAGTAGACTCATACCCTCGTATTGAATAATTAAAAGAAGAAAATAAATACAGCATGTTTTATGAAAGAAATGTAATAGCTAACTGTTTAAACGGTGCAAAATGCTATCTATTATCAAAGCAGCAAAAGCAAGACTAACTACAAATAAATAGTAAGACCACAATCATGAAAATAGGAAATGGCAAAAAGAAAGCAGGACAAACAACAACGAACCCGGCATGGATCAGATAGAAGAGACAGAGAGATTTACTTACTTAGGAAGCATAATAGATAGAAAAGGAAGAAAGGAATTGGATATAAAAGCATGAATACACGCACTTGAGAAACTTTGGTAATCAAAGGAAATACACATGAAAACAAGAATCAGAATGTTTAATACAAATGTTATGAAAATATTGCTATATGGCTCAGAATTTTGCGCAACAAATGAAACATACACAAAGAGCTTACAAACATTTATAAACTAATGCTTCAGAAGAATGCTGCGAATATGCTGGTCAAAAACAATCACCAATCAAGAATTATGGAAAAACCTCACCAAAAACCGATACAGATAGCAATAAAAAGTGGAAATGGATTGGTCATACACAGAAATCCGAATACCGATATAGCAAAACAAGCACTGGAACATAATGTCAGATGAAGGATAAAAGAGGAAAACCAAAAGCTACTTACATAAAGAAAGAGCACACAAAATGAAATTGCTGAAAAAAGACTACAAGGGAATGAAATAAAAGAAAAGGCAAATAATTAGAGCAGATATAGAAAAGTGTGCAATTAAGGCACTGTGTGTAGTGTGTCAGCAAAAGGACAAATAGTATTAATAGAACAATAAAAATAATTAGATTAAACAGGTATATAGCTGGCAACTTTGTTACCACAAAGAATCGACGAAAACCGATGCCCTATGCTTCTGTGGAGTGAAAGAATTGATAATGATGATCTAGTTCAATGATTTAATAAACGCAATAACGTTTATGAACAGTTAACATACTCACATATAGAAATACGGTGTGAATATCGATGATGGATTTCCTGATTAATGGCTGCTCCCAGGATCTTTCAGCAACGATCCATCACATATTTAATTAATCACATCTTCTTGTATATAGAAGGAAATTTGTTATCACAGAAAATTAAACTCTTTTTTGTAAAATAGATTTCATATTCTTAAAACATACAAATTACTACTGAACAAACTCATTGTCAAAAACTACTATTACATTTAAGCAACTTTTCATATTTACTTACTTATGGCCTTCACTGCTCTAATTTGGTCTTGACCTTGTCCACAATTGACTTCTATTGCTTCCTGTTTCTTGCTTTTATCTTTCAGTTGTTGATTTTCAACCTATTGAGGTCCTCTTCCACTTCATATGTTCCTGGGTCTTCCTCTTGTGCTTGTTCCTTCTATTTGTCATTGAAAAACTTCATTTCAAGCCCTGTCTTCTGTCATTTTTGCTACATGTTTCCATCCGTTGGTTTTATCTTCCAGTTGTTAATTCTCAACCTTCTTCCTCTTGTTTCTTCTTTTTGTTGTTTAATAACTTTTTGCACCCATGTCTACTAAGTACTGAATATTTTTATTTTATTCAAAATATTATAAACGTTTAATTTTATTTTATATATTTTCGTTTTAGGAAATGAACCGACTGCAACTAATTTCTTTGATACTGAAGCATGCATTAGATATTGGCTAATGGAAGATGATGAAAATAACATGCCATTTATGTCACCCCATAATCATGTGATGAAATCTGAATAAGCAACTGCTTCTACTAGTCACAGTAGAACAAATATATCAGAAACTGATCTCAATAATGAGGTTTGAAACTTTTGTGATATTTCTATGTTTTAAGTTACAACTCTACAAATTATGTATTACCTTCTAATGCAAAAAAACAAGACTGTCCATTTTTTCCCCTTTTAGTATATCTAAAGATGTACATACCAGGTATATATTATAAATTTCAAATTGAAAAACAAACTGCAATGTTTTTAAAAATGTATTTTTTTAGGGGAGTTTCTGTAACATGCAGTTAAATTAACATACTCAAAACTTTGTGCTTATCAAAAATTTGACATTTGAACTGGATTAGACTGAACTTTTAGCTTTTTGAAAACCAATTCCAATGTTATATTATTATTTTCCAAATAGCCCCCTGGAATTTTAAACATAAAACATTTGGTGGTGTTTAACAATCCATTCCTTTTCAAATTTTTGCCTTTTCGTTTTAGTTATGAGCACTAAAAAAATCTGTAAGTATTGGAAGTTATTATAAAGTACACTATTGCAGTAAAAAATAGTATATCGCTTATAAAGGAAATCGACGGTAACCGTTTAGACAAAATTATGTTTAAAAATTGCCGATAATGTTGTATAGTGATAATCTGATCAAAGGTCTTGTTTTTTTTTTATTAGATATTGTCAATTTATTTTCAAGTTGAGCTTTAAAAAATTGTTTGATGTAGTTACCTTCTAAGATGTTTTATTATACCTTCTCATTTGGTAATTATGCTATCAAAATGGTTTAAAGCAGTGAATTTATTTAAGATACTGTAAAAATATGAAGTTATTATACAAGCTCTGAAAAACTAACTTCTATACTACTGCCATTTGCACATGAACAATAAAAACAATATATTTTTGTAGTTTAAATGGTGAATGGAATAAAACTCATAGCTTTATTAAAAATTTAATAAATAAAAAACTACATAAAAACTAGCTTAATACAATACAATTTAGTGATACATGATACAAGTAGCAGATAAGATGCTATAAATAAAATTCTTTGATGTATGAAACATGCATTTCAATGTTACTTACTCGAAGTAAATTACTATACAAAATTAAAATCCTTAGTTATGAGATGATCAGCAGTCGCATTAATAGATCGTTCTACTTTGTTATCTACCCATATTACACAGGGTCGATATAGTTTTGATTGTTCCGTGCTATATCTAAATGCACCATGTAGCACTAACTAAGTCTAGATGTAAGTAATTATACTTTTTTAGAATGTAATCCTAAAACCAAAACGATATGCAAAAGAACCAGATCGTTAGAAATAAAATAAAATATAGGTTCAATATATATATATAAACACAAATATTAGGCACTCAACAAATAATTTCTAAATATTTATTTTCTGTAGTATGTGTGTATGCATGACTTAATAGGAAAACATGAACCCTTACTTTATATGTTTGATATAAATATATGACAATGCTAATTTCTACGAACAATACATAGGTACATAAATAATATACTAAAAATAGACTTACGTGTCTAAGGGCATAATACTTACCCATACAAATAATAATGCACACAAAATACAAATACTGAGAGGAGAGCAGATACTTCGCCAAATGACCTACTTTGTTAAAGCACTAAATATAGGATTGCAATGTTGATTCAGTGCGACAGACCGTCCATACGGACTCTGTGATATGTTCCTAATACTAGACTACAACTGCCAATATTGCGCGAATGTAATATACAATGTTATTTCATAACAGACAATTTGGTATTTTCGATATCACTACTTCCTTTTGAAACTTATTACTTTAACTAAAGATTACAATACAACAAAACAGTACAAAATTTACTTTGGTCTGTATAAAATACTAAAGTTGGAAATGTTTAGAAGAATATGGTTATTTTTGTGTTTGTTCGGAATTATTGGACTGCGAGGTGGAATGATCAGAGTTGTTGTTCACTTTTCCCAAAAGCCCTTCCAATTTTTCCTTTTTTATCACTGTTACATCAGGACAATTTGGCAGCACAGAAGTAGTTGCATTGCTGCTAGACGTTGTGGGGGTATTATTAGCTGATTTAATATTCTTAAACACGCTGGTATTTGGAAGATCTGGCAAAATGCTGTCACCCTCTTCGTCTGATTCACCTTCTTCATATTTTTCTACTGCACTGGTGTGTGGTGTCATTGCTTCACTGTCGAGCTGAGACATCGATATCAAATAGTTTGATAAAGTCTGTGGTGTAACATTCAACTGTTCCGCTGCTCGAAACAGAGTCACTTCTTTTCTCTTCAATTTCAACAGGATGTCAGTAGGACCTTGTTCACTCCAAAAATCTCTCACTCTATATAAAACCAAAATGTATTAATAGTTTCCATATTATTCATAGATAATCCACTACAGTTAAACAAGATATAATTGCACTACTCTACATGCTACTGAATTCTACTACTTTATCCTCTTCTGTCCTGGTCTCAATATGTAATATCGGCAAAAAAATAGATAATGAAGTTACTGAGCTTCTGGTCAAAATTATTTATAATTACATGGTCATGTTTCCAGTGTTAGTTCCTGTCTTCGGGCTATGGAAAAAAAAAGGTAAAAATGAGAATAACAAAATCCTGAAAATTAGGAAGATCAACATGAAGATTTTAGAAATTATACATTGAAATTTATGACAGAGACACAAAGATCAATACTTAACAGATTCTGATTTGATTTAGCTCAACAAATGAATATGCAAAAATTCCAACAATTACACTGCTTCAATCTTAAACCAAAGCTAATTCAAGATATTTTTAAGAGATGAATTTAACTCCGCTCAAAAATGTATACAAAGTAATTTACATCTAACAATCAATTAAATATTTAACAATTTTCAGGAAGTTATCAAATATAAGTGCAGTACTTTCTTCATAATAAAATATGGATACCACATGCATATTGCGATCTTGGAAGACATTATTAAATCGTACATTAAGAAACTTTACTATAACTTTCTTGCTTATGAAAACTAGAGAGGTAATATTTTCCAATTTCTAGCAAATATAAGAACTCAAATTTGTTATATACTGTATTGGAGTGTTAATTTGCTCAAAGCTTACCAAAATTTCACAAAATGAAACCAATAAATTCTATTTTGTATAGTAAATGTTTTTATTAGGCAATTATAAAAACGAAATATGTCAATACAGTTGAAGTCCGTTATAGCGAATACCTATTATAACGAACATCCGCTTATAACGAACAAATTGTTAGGTCCCGGCAAAAATGTATTAAAATGCATGTAAATAAATGCGTTTACAACGAATCGTGGTAGAACGAACATTCGGTTTTAACGAACAACTTTTTACGCCCTTCCAAGCAATTATGTGCAAAAAATGACATCTACAACAAACATTTTCGGCCTCCTTGAAAATTGTTTGTTCAAAAATATTTTAAAAGATTATCTTTCTGTAAGGCATTGCAGATTTATGACCATGAGAAAGGAATTTACGTACCTAGTTTAGTATTTACACAATTAGAAAAACATTCCTTTGCAGCCCAATAATAAGGCTTATGGATGACGCGCAAACTATGAAGCTACCTGAATGCATTTTCTATGAAATATCATTATCACCTAGGATACGTCCAGCTGCATTTACTAAGCGGATTGTTTTAGAATTCAGTGCTACTGCGGTCGTTGAAATGGATTGCCGTAAAAGAAAGCAATTTTCGGTTGAGCAAAAAATATCAATTTTTCGCGATCTGGAAAATGGGAAATCACAACGAGAAGTGTGTCGCGAGCAGGGACTGTCTCCATCAACATTATCAACAATGATAAAAAATAAAGAAGCGATCGTTATGGCCTTTGAGAACAACGTGTGTAAAATAAAAGACTTCGCAAAGCTGCCCAACCGGAAGTTGAAGAAGCAGTTTTAAAATGGTTTGTGCTTCATCGAGGTCAGAATGTTGCAATATCTGGGAAAATACTTCAAGAAAAAGCAACACAGATTTCAGCGGAATTGGGTGCCGATTTCAAGTGTTCTGATGGATGGCTGAATCGTTTTAAGAAAAGACATAACATATGTGCGGGGAAAATCAGTGGCGATGCAAAAGATGTTTGTAGTGATACAATCAAGCAGTGGCTTGAAAATGTGTGGCCCGAAATTCGTAAAGGTTATGAACCCGCGAACATTTTCAATGCCGATGAAACAGGATTGTTTTTTAGAATGACTACAGACAAAACGTTAAAATTTAAAAACGAAAAATGTGTTGGTGGTAAATTATCCAAGGAACGTATTACTGTGCTGGTTTGTGCTAATATGACGGGAGAGGAAAAACGTAAATTGCTAGTGATTGGTAAATCCGCGAATCCACGCTGTTTTAAAAATGTAAAAAGTTTGCCTGTTAATTACACTGCAAATAGGCGAGCTTGGATGACATCCGAAATTTTCAAGAAAGAACTTCGAAGCTGGGATAGGCAACTGCGAGCTATAAAAAGAAAAATTTTGCTGCTAGTGGACAATTGCGCTGCACATCCACATATGTTTAATTTACAAAACATTAAACTCGTGTTTCTTCCACCAAACACCACTTCTGTGTTACAACCAATGGACCAAGGTGTCATTAGAAGTTTAAAGTCTCATTTTCGGAAACAGCTGGTTTTTCAAATTGTAGAAAATTTAAACCATGAAGTCCAAGAGAAGATTTCCCTTCTAGATGCCATAAGAATGGTAAACAAAGCCTGGTTACGAGTTGAAGCGTCAACCATTCGAAATGCTTTTCGCCATGGAGGGCTACTACAATGTGAATCAAAAGAATTTGAAGAAGAAGACGATCTGCCTATTGCGGAATGGTTGAAATTACACCAAATAATAAATTTCGACAATGATACAGTTGAACAATATAACAGCGTGGACGATTTTCTAATAACTAGTGAAATTCCTTCCGATGGCGAAATTCTAGACTCCGTAAAAGAGCAAAATTGCAACAAAAACACAGAAAATGACAACGACGAAGAATTAGAAAGGATAACATAAACGAAATAAAAGTGCCTCAAATTTCGGAAGTGCAGGGATATTTAAAGTTGATAGCAGCATTTTTTAAATCTCAAGAAGAAACCAGCGAAAGTGACTTTAGGAATCTAGCGTATGTAGAGCAAGCAGTAGAAAATATAAAACTGAAAAAATTAAGCAAACAAACTAAAATTACTGATTACATGTGCTTTGAAAATCCAAAATTATAGTTTTGCTTATTACATTATGTATATGTATACATATATTATATGTTACTATGTATTTTACTGTATATGTGCCATGCCATCATTATGTTGTGTACATTTTTGGATATTTTTAATAAATGGGTATGTAATTGGGCTTATTTTTTTAAATTGTTTATAACGAACTTCGGCTATAACGTACAAAAAATGTTGGTCCCTTGAAGTTCGTTATAACGGACTTCAACTGTATATGTACTATCATTATCCGAATGCAACCAATTTTTCATTTTGTATTGTCATTTATAAGAGAACAAATTCAACAGAAATGGCTGACAAAAGTAATTTGATATTTTCCAATATTTTCTAAGGCCACTATTTAATTTATGTAACAACAATTGTTATACACATAATGAATTATGCTCATTAAGGTTCATCCTTTAAAGTGGGGCATACTCAACAAGAGGAGGGAGGAAAAGAGTACTATTTCTTAATCTCTTCTTTAAAAATAAACTGTTTTGCAATCAAAGATATAAGCCACTGCAAAAAATATGCTGTTAACAAAATTACAGTAACAAAACAAATAAAAACATTTATTTTTGTAAGAATATTCTAAAAATTGTCATTTCTTCTACGAAAATAATCACGAATAAATGTGTTTCCAAATTTTCTACTCTTTAATTAGTAATTTCAAGTTAAACAACTGTAGAAATACGACAATAACCATTATTTATTTGGAAAGCTACTATAAAGTAGTTTTGAAATAATATTATTACCATGAACTTACAAAATGCGTATACAAGCCAACTAGAAAAAGAAGTCGATATTTGTATGCAATTCCAGCCAAAACCTATTATTATTAGACATGCATTAATTAGTCAAAAAATGAGATTTTTGCAAATGGAATCTAAAGTTCTTTCTTATAAAGTTCAAATTTTAGTACTTTCATATACATTCTCATTAAATCAATGTATATGTAACAGTATATTCTCCAGGGAACAGTTTTTTATTAATTTAAAAGTTTAATATGTTAACATTGTATATGAAGTGTTAGGAAAAAAAAAAGTGGTTTTATTTACATTAAAATTTGAGCATAAAATATATTTAAAAGCAAAATTCTGACTGTTCTGAAGTTTAATATTATCAATTGCAGTTTCTAGACATTATTGTAGTTTTTCATTTTATTATGTAGATGCACATGTAGTGTAACATAATAGGGTATCTAATAATGGTGAAAAAGCTTTAGGGCACATTTCTGGCGATTGTTTAGTGGAACCTAGAAAATATTTTTAAATTACCGGGGAACAGTGGTAGAATAATAATTACCATAACAACATATTTTGTGACAATGGAAAAATTTTACAATACAAAACATAGGTGCCATATTTAAATATAGATGCAGAATAGTATATTAAAACATGACTTACAGAAGGCAACATATTCAAGCACGAATCGGAAATTCGGACACGCGCCGCGTAGCAGCGAGTTTCCGAACGGAGGAGTGCTTGAATGGCCTTCTGTAACGAGTTTTTTATACTATTTTCTCTGTTTCGATTTCCATTTACATTATTTATTTAAATTTTTTTTATACAAATAGTTGACAATTTCTAGGAAACTTTTGGTAGAATATAGTTAGGTTGGCAGCTACTATTTGTGTTTGTCAGTTGTGGGAATTTGTTGTTTCAAAGTTTATTAAACACGAAATCGACATTATAGTTTAATGCAAAATATATCAATTTAAATTCCGCAGACCGCGATAATACTCAAATCTGATAACGTCTTTCAGCAAGGAACATACACTTAATGTCAGACCGCAGGCATACCAATCGCTGACAACAAAATGTCACTCAAAATCGTTTAAGAATGAACTCCATTCTAGTCTTAAAAGTAGTGCGAGAATAATGTCATTCTAATGCCGAAACAGAGAAAATGACTTTTCAGAATCTTTAAGAATTGAACCAACGAATAACAAAATCTTAATAAACAGTTTCCTAACAAACCTTACATGTATCTGACAATATAATTAAATACAGCTACTGAAACAAATGGATTTGATTTTCCCACCTTCAAACAGAAATATTACTAAAACTCAGGTTTTAGAAACTTTGAAAATATTATTTCAATGTTCACTAAACATCCTCAATTAAGATAAGGCCACGCTTGTTCACCATTTTTTGGAAACCCTGTATATATTTTTTAGATACAGACAAAAATAAAATTGATTGCAATATTGCAAGGATACACAGGGTGATTCTAAACAGGTGAGAAAAACTTTAACCATATGTAGTTGACGTTATCTAACTCCTAAATCACCAAGTAAATTTTTTTCAAATTCTGTGTCGTTCGGATATGTGGGCTTCAAAGTTTTTTTACATCAATTCTTAAAAATGTAAATAACTTTTTTGTTTCTTGTCTGAATATGATAAACTTGGTTGTTTTCGAAAGTTAACAGTCCAATGTTAATTTCCAGTTGAGAAAAGTGTGCGAGTGTGAAAAGTGGATGAAATCTAACCCAGGAGTGAAGTTGGTTAAAAAATATCTACATTAGGGAGTATCTTAAAAACGAGATTGAACCTAAGTTTTTTTACAGCTTCTGAACTAATCTTCTGTTTTCCGAAAAATAAGGTATTTACATTATTTTCAAAAGTAGAATATTTAAAGAGTTATCTAACAAAAGAATACCAAATTAAATAGATATACCTAGTTTCCAAATTTTTAACAAATGTTTTCACTTCTGTGTCAAATTTCATCCACTTTTTACACTAAACTGTACATTTTTCTTGACTGGAAATGAACACTGGATTATTAGCTTTCCAAAACGGTGGAGTTTATCAAAATGAGACAAGTAACAAAAGGTTGTTTACATTTTAGTGATTTGATGTAAAAAAATTTAAAGCCCCATGTCCATACACAGCGTCCAACTGAAAACAAACTATAAGGTGAATTAGGGGATAAATAACGTCAGCTATATGTGATTAAAGTTGTTTGCACATGTTTAGAAACACCCTGTATAATAGAAATGTAAATATTTGTAAATACAGTTTGGCTACTTCAAACATTGTGAAACAAGCAAAAAACGAGTTATTAAAAAAAAGACAATCTATTTTTTCTAAACTGTTGTATTGTTTAATTTTAAATGTTAATGGAAATGTTTATAAAAATCAAAAGATAAAATTTTTGTACGGTGTTCACAGCCTGTATTTTTATCAAGCATAAAAAGCAATTATTATTTATCAAAAACATGTAAACAATCATTTAATTTAGCAGCACCTACTCCAACATGTGTTAGATAGAAATTAAACAAAAGAATGATTCAACAGTCAAATTTAAAACGGTTATGAGTAACCCTTCGGTTTACAAGAATGATATCATTATCTGGTATGTTTAAATATGTTTCCAAGATAGCAACAAGCAGCACTGAACTGATAAAAATGCAGAAGTAATATTATCACAAAGGTTTTTGTTGAATTTGTATTTTTTACCTTAAAGACTAAAATAGTTCATGCCAAATAATCTTTATAAAATAGTCCTGCAGCCAAGGAACTTCATTCAAATTAAAAATGTCATGCTAACAAATTTATTCTATACAAACATTTCTAATACTCAGGAAAAAACAAGCAGATTTTATTACTAAATGGACATATCCACATAACATTAAAGGAATAACAGGGAAAGTAAAACATGTATATAAAAATAATTTACCTGTAGGGATGTTTCAAGCATCCGTACGCATCTCGATATCTACCATACAGTGTACCATAGGACACACCAAGTAGTTCAGCAGCAATTTTCATTTCTAGATTCTTCGTTTTGATTGCATCCATAACTCGTTTTGTAAAGGGCTCCTCCCAAAACTGTTGACGTCGACCGGTGCTTAAATAATCATTCATTTTGATGACATCCGGCCACTCTTTCTCTATAGCTGCGGTTAGAGATGACGTACTAGCCGAATTGGAAGAATTGCTGGACTGCTTGGGTGTATTGTTTCCTTTACCTTGGCTACCTGATGGTAGTTCATATTTGTGATCAGACACCGAATCCATTCCATCATCCACTATAAGGTCGTCATCGTGTTGCTAAAATGAATATGTGAAATATGAATATTCAATCGTAAATGTATAACTCAAGTTTAATGTCAGTTTTACAAAAAAGGTCCCAGGTTTTAGCCTCTTCATTTTTTGTTTCAGCCCCAGTAATACCAAATTTTACTGTGCTGTCATTTTTTTCAAATTTAATTTAGGAATTTTTATTTTTTATCGCAGAATTTCTTATATTTTGCTTGATATTTCCATCTTTAAAATTTCGAAATATTGTGCAGGATGTTTCACAAGTCATTGTTTAAATTGCTGATAAACATTGAGTAGTAAGCAGAAGAGAAATTTTATAACTGCGTAAACATTTAGAGAAAACAAGTCCCAAAAAATTTCCACCACCAGAAACTTCAAGATTCAAGTCTACAAAAGGTGAAAACTAACAATAAGCAGCCCTTTGATACTGCAACAGTAACATATCAATTAAGTTCATTTTACTTGTTACTTTGTTAAACACAATTAAATTTCAAATCTACCAAAGATTTAATTTTAAGCAACTGCTTTATTTTATATTGCTTTTCGTTTGTTTTCAAAAATGTCACTATCTAACCCTATTAAATACTTGGCAGCCGAAGAGCAAATAAAATTTTCTACCAGATTATATTAAAAAAAACCATAACATGCAATTTGATGGTATTAAAAAAATTAATTATCTTGTTAGACTGCAGAAAAGACCTTCCCAGTTAATAATATAATAGTTTACTAGGGCTACAATAAATAA
The DNA here is from genome assembly GCA_014611495.1 of Limonius californicus. NCBI lineage: Eukaryota > Metazoa > Arthropoda > Insecta > Coleoptera > Elateridae > Limonius > Limonius californicus. The sequence goes on from JABXWE010036527.1 coordinate 14,312, forward strand.
TGAAGGCTATATTGTGGGGCCTTCTTTGTAAAACAGACTATTATTTTAACATTTCACTGTATAATTACCAATATTCATAACGATATGTAGGTGAAATTACATACACATATTTTTATAACTATATATTAATTGATTCAGTAAACGTTGATTGTGTATTGTTTGAAGTGTTAAATTGTATAGATTTTTATTGTAAATAAATATTTACTTTGGTAAACAATGTACTCATAATTTGAAAATAATTATAAATGTAAAATTAAATTTAAAAAAAATTTAGGAAGCATATAAAATACATTGGGAATAAAGCAGGGACTTAACAAATTCAAATTCCAGCTAAATCTACCACATTGCTTAATAAGAACAAAAACAATATTGACCTTTATACAGATAACTGACACATCTATTTCCATGAATGCCAAAAAACTTCATGTTTAGATAAAGCTATCTTATTTTGAATTTTATACCACAAGGAAAATTTTATTGCTAAACAAAATTAATAGGAACAAAAATATTAGCAAACAATGAAGAACCAAATGTAAGTAATTACTTGTGAACTAGTAGAGAAGCTACCATTATTCTTCCTCCTTTGTTTAAATTACTGTACTTTAGAACATGTGAACTTAAAATTAAGAAAATATTACTGAAAAATTCCAAAAATGATAATACAGGATGAAGTTTTAAATAAAAAAAAAAAAAATTAACATTTGACTCGATAGAAACAAATAGTTAGTATTACTTGCAACAAATATTTAATATTACTTAATGTCAAACAAAAAAATGCTTGAAGCACTTTCTGAGCAATTGAAATTCAAAAAGGGCATCACAGTAAATTGGGAAATTGGTGAACATTTAAATTGTAACTAATCTGCAACTCTAATATTTAGACAGAACTAAAAACTATGTGAGTAACCTCTTCTTTAAAATGTTAGTTTTGATATCTTTGGAAGCAAATAATTTTATGCAGTAGGTACAATTTTGCTTTCTTATTGTTAACTTTAAATGTTATGCAAATAAATCAACCACAAAGTGAATACAATATCAGATAATAAATTTATATGTTTTCAATAATTTTTGCAACTGCTACTTGCAAATTACAGATTTCAAACAATATTTGTTATAACATTTTTTCTAAAATTCTATTTTCCCATTACATATTTTTATCTACAAAATATATTCAACTTTCGTTGCTAATTTAGAATGTTTTGAGCAGCAGATTATGATCAAATGTAACCACTAAAACGAAAGCTTTTATTCTATTGCCAGAAATTAATTTTACCCCGATATAATTAGTGGTATAATAAATACATAATTTCAGTTGAAGAAATAAAATATTCTTATCTACTTCATGCAGTTTCGTTAAGAAAAACAAAGGGCATGTACATATTACAGATATTATTTACTGTAGAAAAAATGTTAAATTTTCACATAATAATTGTAACTAGTATAACTAAGTTTTCTACAAATAGCCAATCACAAAACTACTTACAATTTCAGATTTTACTTTTACTGGTGGTTCATCATCCACATGTTCGTTCTCATTTGCTGCAGATTCTTCCTCCCATATTGATAAGTCTTGATCACTACTGGACATTGCATCGTTTGAGTACCCCTCTTCAGCATTTCCAGTTACACTTGCAATTTTTGGAGCTGTAAATGCTTGTTCATAGTCGTCTATAGGGGGCCGCCCTCTTTTTCGTTTATTAGGTGGTTCATTCTTCGGACTATCCATGACTGTTGATACATGTGGTAATGCTGATTGTACACCGTTCATACCTGTGTCATTATTACTTTCTTCGTCTCTCCATGACACCTCTGCAAGACCTTTGATGCGAAGCTCTTCTGCAGTTTTTAATAAAGTAGCCAAGTGACACTGAAATAATTCACTGTTGGTAAACAGTTTAAGAAACTTAAATAAAAATCTTAAAAAATCTATAGCCAGCCACTGCTTACTGAATAATTATAAAACCGTATTATATACCACAAAAAAAAACTATGGAAACATTTGGCATCAACTCTCCTATACTCTGTACACATTAACCAGTACAACATTCTGGGGTATTTTGGTTCAGTTAATTAAAAAACCCGAAATAAAAAATAAACCTGTAAACTTTGGAGTGTAAATGTTACTACATTTAAAAAATAAATTAAGAATCTTCTTTTGTTGATTGCTAAACATAGATTTGTATCCTCATTAATTGCCATTTATTTAACCCACAAAAATGAACTTTTCAGAAGTATTGAGAAAAGAAGTCAAATCGAACAAACATTTGAAATTTGAAAACTAAGTTGTATTAAAATATTCAGTCAGTAAATCAGTAAAAACATATTTACACTTGGATATTCACTACAAATATCAAAAATAGAAAATCAAAAACTTTCAAAAATAGCTTATGACCAATAACAGCTTCTGCACCAACAAATAGTTGGTATTTCCAATATATTAGTAAATGTAAACACTTCAGATTCATGCTTACTTGAATTCTTTGCTTCACATAACAATTTCTTTGAAAACAAAGTTATAATTTGAATAGGCATTTGATTCTCAATACATTTATGTTTCAGTAAACACTTTTTATGTTAGTAATGGAGACATCTTTATTCTCTTTAGCATATTTAATGTGTTTCACATAATTGTAATATCTACATAAAATTTTAAAATGGGGAAACGTTTTCCTCGAACTAGGGAATTTACAAAGTCCACTGTCTCAAACTGAAAAATATGTTAATTTGCTTTACTAGGAAGCTTCTATTAGTGCATGTCACAAAAACATAACTGGGAACATCAAGCTCTTGCTCACTAAAACATTTTAATGGTTACTAGCCTGCAGGAAATATGCAATAAAAAATTGGTATGCCCTAACTGCATTAAAAACTAGTGCAAGCAAATTATACAAAAATTTAGCCTACAAAACTCATAATTTGATTTTTTTACTGCACATAACAAAAATCCAAAGTTTTAGTTGAGTGTATGCAAAACTACAAAATCATAACCAATTCTAAACAATACAAAACCATACGTATTAAATCGACATTCGATATTTATCAATATTATATATTTTCATAAACTATAATTTGACCCAAAAAAACACAGGAATTAATGAATACGACTCAATGGGGACTTCTTGGTAACCAATATTGCACAAGATTAATTTAACCTCTTTCTCCACAGTAACCAAACAGTAGAAGTACTTGCCAGCAACCTATTTCATTTGTTTTAATTTGTTAATTACATAGTATCCGTCCCAAAATCTAACAACTAATGATACATAAAGTATATCTGCAACATACAGTGTGTCTCAGATACACATGACATGATAGTATCTTTGGGGATTTCGAAAACATTAAAGAATATAAATTCACCTAAAGAGGAGAATTGTTCATGATCTGAAGAACTATTAGTATCAATATTCAAATTTCAGAAAGTTTGCTTAATTATCAGAACAGGCTGAAAACCAAAATTTTGATTTTTCGTTTTTATGGATAATTTGTTTGTTACCAATGATATTGCAACGTACTTTGAATACAATTTAAGCACTTTTTATACAGGTTTCGAATCTGTAATTTGATTTTTTATAACTCGCTGCATTTTTAAGGTATTCCCAACTTAGTTTTTTAATAGGCATTGAATGCTGTAACTAGAAAAAGTTTTCTGCTTTCCTCTTCTGTAGGGTTTAATAAGTTTAACAACTAACAGAGTGGAAGGGAAAAACTGTTTTGTCAATAATAGACTGAAAAATTATTATATTTATAGTAAGCTTCGAATCAAAGAACACCACAAACAAAAATACTGACTACATTTATCCAATTGAGGTTGCATCACTTAATATTTATTTATAACAAAGTTGTACAGTGCTTACTAAGAATAGCCCTTAAAAACCAAATAAAAGATAGGTACCACAGTTTCAGAAAATAAAAATGTAGTCGAAAATGAGTAGATACAGTTTTATTTTTTTTTTAATTCCTTACAACTGCATCTTCCCATCCTTTATTACTTGTAGCAGAATTTGCATAATATATTATATCATTTTGGCAAAAAATCATTTTAGTTTATTATTTTGAACTCTGCTTCCATATAATAATGCAAGTCAAAATCAATAAGTACTAATTAAAAAGCAAAAAAAGAAATTAAACAACTAATTTAACTATTAATCCAATTAACATAAAAACACAATAGCTATTTATAAAAGAAAAGGAACTTTGAAACAAAACACAAATAATTATAAATTGTGCTCAAACAAAGCAACTTTATTTTGAAGATGGAAACAGGTCTACCACTGCTTGCAGTATTCTTAAACAAACTAGCTTGATGATTATACTGCACATTATTAAGTGTTTGTAGGTACAAGTAATTATTGATGTAAGCCCAAGGGCAAAAAATTGGATTTCCTTAAATCTGAGTATCTTGTTGAACAATTCATACTTCCATAAGTTTACTATAGAAAAAGTTTTTTTTTCCCTAGAACTAAGTAATTTTGTTTTCCTGCTTGCTTTTCTTTTTGATTTACAACTCAATATAAAATATCATTTTTCACAGTCCATTCCAATAGAATAGGTTTTCTTCAATGTGAAAATAAGCCTATCAAACATTACCTCAGTAGACAAGGGAAAACAATAATAATCTTCGACACATATACATATACAAAGTTAGCCAATATCTTGAAAATGCAAAGAATTTTAAAACTAGATACACATTCATGTACTTAAAAATGGTTTTAGTAATGTTCAAACTGCTTTCCATTGCCATTGATAATAAACAAATTAACAAGAGGAACGAAAATTAATCAAAATTTTTAGAATTGGAATTATAGTAAAGAAGAATCAAGTTGTCTAGTTGTCTAGTACACAACATCATTCTAATTAAGGTTGATTTTAACAAAACTCCTAATAGCTATAACAGTTTTAAATATTATTACACAAATCTACTTTCAGTCATTTCGCTGGTTTTAGATTTCTGGTTCGTGGTTTTGTGTCATATGACCCCATTTTCTTTTACATTTAAGTTAATAAAGTTATAATTAAGCACTTATGTGAATTAATTTCTTTGTTTATTTCATCTAATAATAACTACTCGTAAACAATTATTAAATGTCAATAACTTCAAGACACTCAAACTCTACAATAGAAAAAAGCCTTAAAAATAACAATCAAAGCAAAACAAGATCAACATTTCATGATGTTGATGTGCGAAAACTGTCTGAGTATAATATGTGTAACCTTTTCCTGGATTTCAATGACATGTCTCTTTAATCATAACATTGCCATTAGTGACTTAAGCAGCACACCTTTTTTGGCAGGTCTTTCGTAGGATCAAAATTGATATGCAGCAGAAAGTATACATAAATGAATGAAGTTGCATGTCATGGTGGCAATTAAGTGAATGCACCTACCCCTGGAGAGCCCTCCATTAGAATTACACTTCTGTATACATACTAAGCCATTAGACTAAATTTTGCGAATTGTATTTAGTATCTCCCAATTAAAGGAAATGTATAACAATATGCAAACCTCAGAACACTTTGTTCTCATTACTTAAGATTTATTCAAAAGTGAGGTTAACTTAAATGCCATCGTAAGCAAGTGGCAGGCTATGAAGAGTTTGTATGCCAACTAACATGAAGATTGCGAATACCTTTAATCGGTACATACAAGTCTGTACGAATGAATTTAAACCATACGTACGTGATCTACGTTGATTTCCCCTTTGTACATGAATTCGACTAAGCATTTAATATCTACATATTTAACGTCTTTCATAATGAGTATGGGATCCTTTTCTTCGTACTGCGATAATATGGTGTCAAAATATGTACTGCAGGCTGAGAGGACTATTTTATGTGCCTTGAGAGTTTTTCCTTCGCAGGCCAATGTCACATCGCAGAAGGCTTCTCTTTCCAATAATTGCGAAAACATTGTTTGTAGATTTGAATGATGATATCTCCAACGTAAACAATACTGTTGAGGTAGCATTTTGTTGTGTTTAGGTTTTCTTGGTTATATTGAAAACTTAAAACAAACACACTGCACAAAACTCCACTGTTAAGTTGAGTTAAGGCGAAACACGCCTTATCTGTTTACAAAAAAATGTGAGTCACCTTTTTTACAACTTCAAAATACTTGAAATAATCAATACTTGCACATTTTTCAATTCTTTCGAAATTCCATGTTTTGATTTGCACAACACTCGCAAACACACCATAAGAGCACTTTCACAGTTAAAATTTACAGTTTTCACTAAATACTTCGCACTGCCTCTTCTAAAAATTTGGAGACGCGTACGTACTGTTCAGTCATTTGGAAATTTCCAACAAAAAATGTGTCCCTATTAGTTTTTTATGAATCAGTGAGCCAATAGAAACCACGTAAGACCCCTATAAACCATGTATAGTCCGTAAAATTCGCCGGGCCAAGCCTTAAAGGCTAAATCAATATCCTTACGTCTTAAAATTTCACGAATATAAAATCTTGGAATTCTCTAATTTTCAAGTTTTTATTCCTGCACTTGTCAAAACGCAAACGCGGAAGAAATTCTAAAAACAACTAACTTATTAGGCTAAACTAACGGAATCGAGGAGCAAGAAACGCAGATCAAAAGGGGGTCAAAAATTGAGTTGACTGTACTAAGGCCTTTCATATTTATTTTTATAAACTTGGGAATTTTTTACGTCCTGGGAAAAGAAACAGAAAACGCGTCAAGTTCAATGATCTCACCAATTTAGAAAATTTACTATTCTCGCTTCAAAACAATTCTCAAACACGTTTACACCGACTTGTTTAATTTATTCTTTTGACTCTTATTTACCTAGATATTTAAAATTTAAGAACGAATTTCTCAGTACATTCCATATCAAGAATTCTTGGAATGTCTTACGTTTTTGCTTGACCTTGCATTTCTTTTAAATTACATTTTACAATTTTACACAATCCTTAAACTTGTTTATTCGCAAAAATGTCTGACGAATAAGACTTGTACAATTTCAATCGAATTTGGAAGTTATATTTCCACGGCAGAAACAAATATATTTCAAAACATACTCAAACCATTACTGAAAACAAAAATGTGAAAGCATTCGTGACTCGTTTATTGAGAAAAACAACGGAAGAAATACCAATAGTTAGTGACTTTTAATTCCATATTATGGCTGCAATTAGAAAAATTATATTTTCTGTTTCTGTCTTTTGTCGGTGTTTTGGTTCGTTCTACGATTGGTTTTTGAGGTTATGTTAGTGTAGTTGTGTTTATTTCAACGAAACCTACACCAAAGCCGCAACACAATTTAAAATGTCAGATGACGACGAAATAACATACGTGAAAAAACCACGCACAATCCATTACGGCTCATTAGAAGATGGAGAAAAAGCACGACTTGAAGGAGCGAATGACGAAAATAATGAAGATGCCTCTCCAGCAGAATCATTACAAAATGCTCCTCAAGTACATATTTCTAATGGTAACTAATGTATTTTTTACATACTTGCGAATTTAATACGTGTTTTTTAGAGTACATGGAACTTGAAGATTCAATATCAAAGGAAAAACAAGCATTACTGGAAGAATTTGAAAGGCGTAAAAAAGCTAGATCTATTAATGTTTCCACGGACGATGCTGAAGTGAAAAGAAATTTGAGGCAATTAGGGGAACCAATTTGCCTTTTTGGTGAAGGACCTGCAGATCGACGAAATCGATTGCGAGATATTTTATCATGGTTAGTAAGTGTTTGTGTAACTTTATATAGGTACATGTGTGACATGGAATGAAGATCTCAAGAACTACAAAAGATATCAATTTGATTCAGACAAAATTTCACTTTTGAAACCAATTTTAAATGCACCAGTAATGGAAATCCTGTATTTAAATAATATTAAAATTAAGTAAATCTTAAATTCATTTGCTATTGACAACCGTGCTTATGAACAACTCATTTACTTTGTAGTAGCAGACATGATCTCTTACCCTTTTGATTTGAATCACATACACTTCAGGTAATGCTTTTAGAAAATTTACACTATTGTCTTTTAATATGTACATGTGGTAGAAGCACATACATCGCATATAGCTGTAATTCATGTTGCTACTTATTTCAAAATATCAATCACAATCTAGATCGATTTATAAATTTCCATTTCAAACTTATAATCTAATTATTTATTTACTGCAATTCCTACTAAATCATGCTTCAAATGAAATCCTGAAAAATTAGAGTTCTTCAGATGGCGATTATGACTTATCATGAGAATACAAACAAGTTTGTTTTCTAGTATATAATAAAATTATATATTTTGAGAGTATGTAATTTATTTAGCAATTGTAACCAAAAATATAACATCGATGTTTGGACAGTATAACTATACCTATGGGTCGATTCTGCGTTTTCTATAAATTTTCTGTAACTTTACAGATCTGTTAGCTACGAAAATCCTGTAACTCACATTTTACAGAATCTGTGAAATGGCAATTCTGCGATCTTTTCTATAAGCATTGTATTTACAAATGTACAAATGAACTATTCTCGCTTCAGATTATTGAATTGAATACAAAAGTTAGGTTAGATCATTCTTTATTAAAATTTATTATTATGATATAAAAATATCTAGGTATCTACTTAAAATTTAAAACAGTATTATTTACAAATAACATATTTGAAAGAGTATGTTAATGAGCAGAATTTTCATTAATATCACGGCCCTTCAGTTCCTCACGAGTAAAAAGAATTTTCCAGTTGGTGAATTGTTGTCGGTGAACTTTCCGTCAGTGAACTTTTCTAGAACCAATATCAACAACTAATAAATACTTACCCTTGTTTTACAGTTAACACATCCACGAGTTCAGTGGGAAATTTAACCCAGTTGGGTAGTAAATGCTGAGTGATTGACGTGCACACTTCTGAAATTGCTCGACTAACCATTGTTTGGGATGCAGATAGCCAAGTATTTGCCCCTACTGCATTCTGATATGAACCCACACACTTACAAAATTTAGGGTAATGAGAACCTAAGATTTTAAAACATTTAAAAACAATATAATAAATATTTTCTATATTATGTATTTACCTTGTCAGCCAACGTACTAGAATTATTATTTCCTATTACAATATATTGTTCCAGGTTATTAATCAAATTCAATGTAGACTGCTTATTTAATCTAAACATTCGTATGAACTGGTCTTCCGGCATTTCAAACGGAATCAATGAATCCTGAAGACGTCTTCTTTCAATCCTCATGAAATTTCTAGGTTAGATTAGAAATAAATAACAATACATATCAAATTCAAGGTTCCTTACCTGTTGTGATCTTCCTCAATGAGTAATCCAATAAATAATAACATTGGATTATTATTCATTTTGGAACAATTTTTTAAAACAAATGTAAATAATATTCCCGCGGTCGTTGCGATTGCTCTGAACCCGCACGTAAATATTTACAGATCTGTAACCAACTTACGGATTTCTCTAAGCTACGAATGTGCGCAGAATACCAAAAATCCTGTAACGTTACAGATCGCTACAGAAACGCTTACAGATGTCGCCAGAATCGAGCCACTAGTTACATTGAGTATTTATAAATAATGTAGATCAAAATACACACAATAATAACTGACTGACTTGTGTTAACAGTGTATGTTCAACTAAGATCCAATATTTCAATGGCCAGATATATTTTTATTTGTTGTAATTTACTCAGAAACATTTATTAACACTATATATTGTATGGAAATGATTTGGTAAATAAATATAGTAATACAATGACATAAGGTGTTCAACAACATGTATAACAGTTACTAATCAAAATTTCCTTGATGTCTCTATTAATTAATCATGTCTGATAATAAACAGCCTACTTTTGTAATCCAAAATCTAATAATCTTGTAAATGTGCCAATGAGTATTGTTTCCACTATACAATAAGTTTAAGAGTGATTTCTCATAATTTATATTTTTTGGTGCAACATTAAACTTTTTTTTTATTTCCCGCAATATTTCTCTTCATAACTCATCTAAGACTTTGTTTGTCTACTATATATTATACTTTTTTTTAATTGTGTATGTATTTTTTCTTAGTATTGGAGAGGATGTGATTATTAGAAGAGAAGTAGAAGATGAGAAGAAACAACTTGAAAAAGATCAAGAAAGTACTTGGTATCACGAAGGTCCAGAAACATTACGGATAGCTCGACTATGGATTGCCGAGTATTCTTTACCAAGAGCTAAAGCTCGTTTAGAGGAAGCTAGAAGAATGCGGGATTTGCCCACTGCATCAAGAACGGCTAAAACTCAAGAATTGCAGAAACGCTTACAAATACTATCTATTCACAGCAGTCAAATTGGAGACACTCGTCCTATTTCATATTGTGAATTTAGCCCGAATTCACAGCTCTTAGCAACTGGATCATGGTGTGTAAAGTTTAAAGTTTGTTAAGTAGATTCCTCATCAATTTTATTCATTGAATCTAATATAACAAAAATTATGTTATTTCATGTCATACAAAGTGCCACTGTGATATCTGACACGTTTAAATCCCTACTGGAGTTGGAAGCACCCCAGATAGGCAAAATTCATAGTTGGTGTACAATGGGCCAAATATGGCCCGAGTTCAAAGAGATGCTTAGAAATCCACATCCTAGGACTCCCTTAATCAAACAACAATATACATAAAAATAAGCAATATTTAGATAGATATCTTAAAGTGAACTTTGGTAAAGTCTGCTATCTTCTGACAGTACTGCTTAACTAATTTTAGAAAAATAATTTCTTGTTAAAAACAATTTGGTTAATTATTAAAGAATAGTATATACTAAAATATTAATATTAAATTTTAATCCAAACAAGTTATTTTTTGACTCATTTAGATGTACTGATTTATGTGAACTATTGTTCACGTTTGCAATATTTAAATTGTTTTCACGCTCATTTATATTTGAGGTCCACGGTTAGTTGAAAATATCGGTATTAGTTCTGTGTCCACATAGAATCTTTATTGCACAATCCATTTTACTGTTAAAAGAATTGTCGACTTACCCTTCGGCAACAGTAGTGGACTTCCATCCCCCATGTTGTTTTAATTTCAGTATATCCGCGCCGGAATCAACCAGAAGCGAAGCCGAAGTGCGTCTAAAGGTGTGACCTGTATATGCATCTGGTTGTAGTAAATTAATATATTTGGCAATTATTGAAGGAATTTTTGAAAATGTGTTTATGCCTATTACTTGTTTAGTACATTTTTTGGTCTAAGTTTAGCATATTTTCTATAAATATTCAACAAATTCAAGTTAGCAATTCCTGTCTCTCCAATGACAGTGACTTTGTGTATGCGTTTTTGAATATCAACGAGTGTTTTATATAACTCATTTCTTCGACAAGCCCCGGCAATTCCTAATATTAATGTAACCTAAAAATGTACAACCCATTAGATAACCCAAAAAGAAAATAAATACAATTTTACCTTAAACATTAGATACTGGTCATCCGGTGCTCCCGGTAAAAACTTATTTATTTCTTCCCTTGTAAATGTTTGAGATTTTTTTGGTTTATACCCCACTGACTTCCGCTTTAGGTAGGCTATTAACTTTGAAAATTTGCTTATATCCACATTATTATTAATCATTAATGTTGCTATCAACTTTGAATAAGTGGACCAATAATGTTGAAGATTTAAAATTTTTCGATTTTTCCTCCAAATATGCTAATAATATCCTTTCTGTAAAACTGAACTGAATTTTGAATGCGCTATTCCATAAACGTGTTGTAATCCTTTTGATAAATTTCCTTTGATTTCTCAGGCAACAAGTTGTGCGTTGCCACATTTGCTTTTTCTATAATATCTTCGGGTGTGCATATTTCGTGTTCAGAATCTTCGTCAATTTCCATATTTAAATAAATTTCAGAGTTAATTTACAAACCTTGTGTACAAACGTACAGGGTGGGCAAATTTCGATGTTTTTATAGGGTGACTCGGTAACTATAGGAGATACAAAAAAATGGAAGTCACATTCTCGATTTTTCGACTTTTAGACACATGTGAATATATCGTGGTTGTTTGTAAAGTTAGGAGAAAATAACTTTTATCTAATTTTGACACAAAAAGTGACACTTTTCAAAACTGTCTGCCGTTAGGAAACGCTTTACTTTTCGTAACTAGTTACGTAATGAAAAATATTTCGTAACCAGTGATGAAAAATTCATTTCATCACCAGTTAATACAGCATGGAAACTGTCATTATTAATTTAATATGACTTATGTCGTATGGCCTTCTATCCCACTGCTGGATATCGGCCTCTTCTCTGCCATGTGTTTCTCCTCAGCGCTAAGGTAGAAACACGGGGGACCTACAGTTTAATGTCGAATCCGAACGACAGAAATTCCAGAGAAGGTTTTTAGCATTAAGACCCCGCGGTTGCAAGCCGAATTGGGAAATTGTGTGTGGTGGGTTGCAGAGAAGATGTTTATAAATCTGCATAATAATGCTTAGGTTTCGAACCCAAGCCAGAATCGACGTTGATGATGATGATGATGTCGTATGGTGTTTCTAAGGAAATTAGTTATGACATTTAATGACAGATCAACTGGAAAATTATAAAACTATGTTTTGGTCAAAATTAGGTAAAATCTTGTATGCAACACGTTATGAAATGTTATTTTGTGTAACTCATGTCATTTTGCAGAATCTCGCTCGCTCGTCCTGCAAATATTCCAGTTCGTTACACAAAATAACCCTTTTCATAACTGGTTACATAAATAGCTATTACATTCTCAAGGCACTTTTTTCTGTATAATCCAGTGACGTCGAGAAAATTTGAAAAAAAAGGTGCAATGTCGAGGTATGGCCTGAAGTTGTATTTTTTCAAATGGGAATCATAGTTGGCTATGGTTTAGTTAAAACGGATTTTTTTTCTCTTTCTAACTATGTTTCATATGTCGGGTAATTTATTCCAAGTAGGCGGGTGTTTATGACAGTGTTTATCCGTTTGCAAGTAAATTGCATATTAACGATTTTGTTTCCGTCATAATTACAATTAACTCATTTAATCGTAAACGTGAAGATGTCTTACGAGAAATATGATATGTTAGAAAGCTTTATTCAAAGTAATAACAATTGTGATATTGCATCTGAAATATATTTCAATCGCTATCCAGAAAGAAGACAACCTAATAAAGCTATTATCAAAAAGTTAAAAGAAATCCTATTAACTGTGAATCCAACAAGCCAAGACCAAAAAATTACTACATTGAAGATCCTGAAGAAACTAGTATATCTATAATTGGAATGACGGTTGCAAATCCTTCAATTTCAAGTCGCCTGATTGAAGCTGAATCTGGAATTTCAAGACGTCGAGCTTTGGGTATTTTGAAGACATACAAATTCAAGCCTTATACAATAAGGAAACAACAGCACCTGCAACCACCGTTTATTGGAGGCGTCCGTTTAAAAGAAACAATCGTGTCCGGGTATAGGAAGTGTCCGTTTAAGAGAGAACACAAAAATTATTAAAACATGCAGAAAAGTGTATTTTATTGAACATAACTACAATAATTATAATAATTTTATAAATGTTAAGAGAAACAACAAGTACCTAAATTAATTATTTAGAAGTAGAAGGTGACATAAACTCTGAAATACTTGTTTCTCGCGCTTTACATTTATTTTGTACCATTATATTTTCAAAATGAGTCTCTAAATGTTTATCAGTTGAAATACTTTAAAATCGTCACTAGCAAATAGTTTTAAGTCACATATTAAATTTAAGGCGTCCGCAGTAGATTTTACATTTCCAGAAACTTTCATGGATATCTGGGCTGATTTTTCATCATCACTAGGTATTTCTTGTACATTGTAATCCCCGACTGTTAAGTCAATGGTATCGTCCTCTACGCTAATGTTTTCATCAATGCTAATAAATTCTTCAGGTTGAATATTGTTAATGGATGTTTGTTTAATTACTTTATTTAGTGCAACAATGACAGATAGCGGTAGATCGTCTTCTGCATCAAAATTATCAATTTTTTATTGCAGTTACGTAAAAACCCTGCTTTGGCAAAATAGCAGCTGATAGTTTTCGGTGTAACTTTTTGCCATGCTTCCTTAACAAAATAAATTGCATCCAATAAAGTAGTCCAGTCATTCTGTACATCGAGCTTACAAAAGGTCCGGTAGTTCTGCTTTTTTGATATGTTCTTCATTTAGGGGCTAGAAGAGAGGATCTAAGTTTTCTGACACCGCGGACCTCGGCAACGGCCGCCATATTGGAAAAAAGGGACAAAAAATAGCATTTTCCGCTATATCTCGTAAACGGTGGGTTCTACGACATAAAAGGTGGTATACAGAATTAAAGAACATAAAATTTTCTATAACTTTTGTACAAACTTTTTTTTTCTATATCAAATGGTTTTCAAGATACAGCGCTCCAAAGTTGAGAAATTTTATGAAAAGTAGCAAAATGATCCGTTTAGAGTGAATTTTTTTCTCAATTATCGATTATTTGTTACTTTTTAACTTTTACTAAACAAACTCAGAATTTTTTAAGCATCTGCAACTAATTTCCACACCACCTGGAGGTAGAGTTTCTGGTGCGTTTGTTTTTTAGTAGTATACCCAGTAAGTCTAATCCACATTTGTCACGTCAGTTGTATTGTATAATCATATAATAGTCTATATTCTGGAAGGTCCTGGT